>PVJO010010190.1:0-65448 GCA_004026905.1 Hystrix cristata
ATTCTTTCAAAGAACCAACTCTTTGATCCATTGATTACTCGTGGGTTTTTTTTTTAGTCTTAATTTCATTAATTTCTTCCTAATCTTTTTGATCTTTATAATTTTCTTCCTTGTACATGCTTTGCCTTTGGATTGTTCATGTTTTTCTAGGACCTTGAGGTGCATCATTAGATTATTTATTTGGGCTTGCTCTGTTTTTTTTTTTTTTTTTTTTTTTTTTTTTTTTTTTTTTTTTTTTTTTTTTTTTTTTTTTTTTTTTTTTTTTTTTTTTTTTTTTTTTTTTTTTTTTTTTTTTTTTTTTTTTTTTTTTGGGTGCTGGGGATCGAACTCAGGGCCTTGTGCTTGTGAGGCAAACATTGTAACCACTGAGCTAAATCCCCAGCCCCCTGCTCTGTTTTTCTGATGAGGGCATTCACGGCTATAAGATTCCCACTTAGAACTGCTTTCATTGTGTCTGTTAGGCTCTGGTGTGTTGTACTGGCCGTATTGTTTGATTCTAAGAACTGTCTAATGTCTTCTGTGACCCATTGATTATTCATTCGTTGCGCTATGATTTTTTTGTTGTTGTTGTTCTAGGAATTGAACTCAGGGCCTTGTGCTTTTGAGGCAAGCACTCTAATCACTGAGCTAAATCCCCAGCCCCTGCTCTATGATCTGATACTGTGCACGGGATCATTTTGATTCTTTTGCATTTACCTAAGCATGCTTTATGGACTAGTACACAGTCTGTTTTGGAGAATGCCCCATGTGCTGCTGAGAAGAATGCATAAGCTGTTGTGGTTGGGTCCAATACTCTGTACATATCTATTAAATCTGTTTATTTGAAGGTTTGGTTCAACTCTGATACTTCTTTTACGAGATTTGGTCTGGTTGATTTGTCCATTTGTGACAGTGGGGTATTAAGGTACCCCACTGAAACTGTATTGGTGTCTATCTGATTTTTTTTTTTTATATCCAGAAGTGGTTGTTTAACGAAGTTGAGCATGCCAATGTTTGGTGCATCTATGTTTATAATTGTTATCTCTTCCTATTGCTCTGTTCCCTTAACCAATATGTAGTAACCTTCTTTGCCTCTCCTGATCAGTTTTGGCTTGAAATCGACTTTGTCTGAAATTAGGATAACTACTCCTGTTTTGTTCTGCATTCCCATTGCACAGAACATTGCTTTTCACCCTTTGACTTTTACTTCTTTTTGTATTAAATGTGTTTCTTGTATACTGCATATTGTTGTGTTTTGTTTCTTGGTCCATTCTGCCGATCTATGTCTTTTGACTGGGGAATTGAAACTATTCACAATGAGAATTATCACTGAAAACTATAACTTATTCCTGTCATTATTTTTCTGTTGCCGATTTTCTGTCCCCCCGCCCTCTTTTTTATCATTTCTGCTTAGCTGCTTACCCTGCCTGGTATATTCATTCTATTAGATTTTTTTTGGCATCGTTGGCTTCATTGACTCTAGGATATCCCTGAAAAATTTTTTGTAGTGTTGGTCTAATGGTCATGAATTTTTTGTTGTTGTTGTTGTGGTGGTGGTGGTGCCGGGCATCGAACTCAGGGCCTTGTGCTTGCAAGGCAAGCACTCTAATCACTGAGCTAAATCCCCAGCCCAGTCATGAATTTTTTGAGGTGTACTTTGTCATGGAAATACCTAATTTCTCCATCAATTTTGAAAGAATGTTTTGCAGCATATATAAGTCTGGTTGGAAGTTAATTCTTTCCCTGTATTTGGAAAGTTTTCTTCTGTTATTTCTGTAAATGGGTTTTTTGGTGTCCTTTGTGCTGTCTTCTGATTTTTCACTTATTCCAGTGAATCTTAGATTAGTCTTCTTTGTATCATCTAGCCACCTTTGTATTCATTTTTAATGCTCTTTTGTTTTAAGGTATCTCTGTGTAATTGGTCTTTGATGCCATCCCTATCTTCAAATTTTGATATCCTGTCCTTACATTGGTTGCTTCTGCTGCCCATACTTTCAATGTAATTTTTAATCTCCTGGATTTCTTTTTGGAACTCTTTCATGGACTCTAATTCTTAGCCAAATTGGTTGTTCATGTTTTGTATCATTCTATTTAGCTCAGTTAGCTTTTTTTTTTTTAGTTTCCTTTTTAAGGTCCCTGGTTGTTTTATTACATCCCATTACCTGCCCAATTATACAGTGGTATCTCAGTTCACCAACTTAATTTGTTCTATAATTTTGGAAAAGATGGCCATGTTTGTATTTGTGTGGGAAAGATACCCATGTCGTGTTTGTCACCCAATGCAGAGTTTTTAAACAAAAACAAAATTTTGCCAAATGCTTCTGTTTGTGAACAAAATTGTTTGCAAGCAAAAGTGTTTGTGAACCAAGGTATCACTGTATTTTTTTATGAGCCCAGCAAGCACTCCATTGATCTGTTTTTAGTCTCTTCTATCAAATAATTTGTTTTTTTGTGGCTTTTGCTTTCTTCCCCTCATTCTACCATGGATCAGCTTTGGGGAAATTGGGAGTTTGGGAATGCATTTTGTGCCTTATTTTCTCATGTTTCTATTGGGTTTTGAGGGGTTGGGGATTTAGCTTAGTGGTTAGAGCGCTTGCCTAGCAAGCACAAAGCCCTGAGTTCCATCCCTGCCCCCCCCCAAAAAAAATCTACTATCTATTGGGTTTTTTCTTTTGCTTTGTATTTAGGTTTGTGGTCAGTCACCTATAGTGAAAAAACTTTGTTGCTAGTGTGAAGATCTCTTTAGTTAGTCTGCTGTTCAGTGATGCACTCAGGTCATGACTAACTACAGTCCATTGCTTCTGTCTCAAGATCAGACCACCTCTCTTAAATTGGAAGGGGAGGATGCAGTGTAATCGGCCCAGCACCCAGTTCTCCAGGAATGGGCCTCGATATCCTTAATGTCACAAAGGTAATCTGAGTATTGACATATAGAGAAAATCTCTTAATAGCAACAACTATGCAAGCCTGGAAATATCAAATCAGCAACAGTAATACTGTCCAAGACAAACTGGATATTGACATACCATAAAAACCAATAATTAGCAGGGCATAGTGGCGCACACTTGTAAGCCCAGCACTTGGGAGGCTGAGGCAGGAGGATCACCATGAGTTTGAGACCAAACTGGGCTAAATAGTGAGACCCTGTCTCAGAAAACCAAACATATATATGAGAATCAATAATTACCACCTTTGGCCTTAGAAATCTATAATTATAGTATAAACACTAAGACAAACCAAATATTGACATACAGCAAGTATCTACCAAATGTGTGGACTATACCTTCACTAATGACAGAAAAGAATTCAATGGTAGTAACACAGGGTTAATGATCTAATGATTAATAAAGCTTAATGGTTATACTATTAAAGACATACAGAGTTGGGAATGGGAGAATGCAAAGAGAAAAAATTTAAAAATTGAATAATGAGAGATGAAAAGAAGGAAAGAAAAATGAGATAAAGGATCCTAGGAAGGAATAGAGGGGTTAGAGATTTAGCTCAGTGGTACAGAATTTGCCTAGTAAGTGAAAGGCCCTGAGATTGAGCTCCAGCACCCCCCCAAAAAGGACTAGAAGGATATTTATAGAATTAAATAAGGTAACAGAAAAAAAAAGAAATAGAAGATAAAAGGGAGAAAAAAGAAATAATGTGGAGAATAACAAATACAAAAATTAAAAGAAAACATATAAAAAGAAAAAAGGAAAATGAAAATTCCTCAAACTCCAATAAACTAGTGAAAAAAAATGGGGGGGCGGAGAGAAAATGGATCCAAAACAGGAAAAAATTTTTTGTCTCTGTATTTTTAAATGAGTGCCTTCCTTCTAGGTCGGGCAGTTCTGGAGCCCAGCAAGTCACGGCTTTCTCCCCTCTCCTTGTGACCCCTGGGCCTGCGAGGCGCCTCCCCTGTTCCAGAGGCCCCTGTTTACCCGTGCTGTGGCAATGTCCACACTGACACGTGTCCTTGCTCACGCTGGTCAGCAGGGAAGGCAATCGGACCTCAGATCTGTGCTCGCTCCTGTGGAGCTGGAGTCTCCTCCCTCTGAGCCGCAAGCCAGGGAGAGAGTCCAGAGCATTTTGTTCTTTTCAAAACTGTCTTTTCTCTTATCTCTCCAACTTCTCTGTAGCTTCTACTTTTCCTGTCAGTGCTTTTCTGGTTCCCAGTGATCTACCCTTTTTTTCTTCACCACGTTGTTATTTTCAGTCTCTGGAGAGGCTGAATTTTGCTGCTGATCAACACTCTGCCATTTTCTCCTCCTAGAGTGTATTATTTACTGTATAAGTTACTTCACAGGGGTTATTTCCATTTCTAAAGATTTCAAATGAATTTTCATGACTTTCAAATATTACTTATAACATACCCTGTCTTCATGGCCATGGCAAACTGGACCAGGTGGGCAGCCAAACTGGTCTTTAGACAACTCGTCCATGGATTGCCAATAGCCTTCCATATGCCCAGGCAGTACCAGTGGGGTCTCCTCTTTTCTCAGACATTAATATTGGGACACAAGGTAGTTGCTACTGGGCCCCACACTGAATGGAAGTGGCACAGCTAGGGTGTCAGAGAAGGCGTGAGAGGTCATATACCAGCCAAAAGTCCTAAGAAGCAGGAACTAGGAATAATCAGCAGTAAGAGGCAGAAAGTTGTGCTCAGAAAGGACTAGGGATGAGTCAGGCATGGTGGTGCATGCCTGTTATCCCAGCAACCTGGGAGGCTGAGGCAGGAGGACCACAAGTTCCACCCCGGGCAATTTAGTGAGACCCTTTCTCAAAATAAAATTTTAAAAATGTTGGAGAAACAGGCATGGTGGCACACACCTGTAATCTCAGTACTTGAGAGGCTGAGTCAGGAGGATTGCTGGGCATTCAGAGCTAGCCTAGGCTATACAGTCAGTTCAAGGCCAGTCTAAAATACTGATACCCTGTCTCAAAAAAAAAAAAAAAAGCACTGAGGATGTAGAGCATTTGCCTCACATGCTTGAGGTCCTAGGTTCACTCTCCAGTACTGTGAAATGAAGGAAGGAAGGAAGGAAGGAAGGAAACCAGTCGCGATGCACTTGTCTGTAATCCTAGATTCTTAGAAGGCTGAGGCAGGAGGGTTGTGAGTTCAATGCCAGGCTAGACTACATAGTGATACCGTGTCTTGAAAAAGAAAAAGAAAGAAAGAAAAAAAGTGAACACAGGGCAAGGAAGCCAGTACAACTAAGAGATTGAGAGCAACAAGCCCAAGTACCCAGGATGTGGTGGACTTATTGTGGTCAACTTCCGCCAGAATGCCCAGCTGGACTGAGTTGGTGCAATTCTGGGCATAGAGGATCCACCTGAGGATTGTTGGGGATGCAACATAAAGGAGAACAGGAGCAAATGATAGCGGCAGGCTGTTTCCCAGGAGAAGCTCTGCTGCAGCTGGTTCTCCTGAAGGGCACTCAGCTGTTCTCACTGAGGAAGGAGCTCGGGGCCTTGTTGTTTCAGGGGAGCTGTGGCCTTCCTCTCTGGTGCAAGCATTATATCCTGGTTCCAGTAAAGATTTCTTCAGCCATCATCTGCAGACACGGACGTACATGGGACAGTGCTGTGGGCTGCCAGCCGTTGACTGGATCTTTCGAGTCTCCAGTACACAGACATTCGGCACTCTTCCTGCATTTGGCTTATGGGTGAATATGGTAACTTATAAATGTCCTGTATTAAATCTGCTCTCTTACTAACCATTGACTCTAAAAAAGTAACTAATACACAGGTTACATTCGTGGGAATATTACCTGGCAGTGTGGCTCGATTCCTCCCTTGTTCGTTCAGTCTTTTCTGTATTCTAACAGCCCTCTCCTTTCCCTGTGGCCCCCACATAATTTCTGTGACAGTCCTTTCCAGATGCTGCCTTCAGTAGGAAGTAGGGGACTGGGTAGATTCAGGTTGGAAGGTTCTCACCTAGGAAAAGGGGTGCCGAATAGGAGAGGCAGCAGGCCAGAAGGACCAGCCCAAGGCTTCTTGGTAGTCTAATTAAACCTTCCATTTATTGAGCACCACCTGTTATGTGCCACGCACACTACACCCATGATCTCATTGAATCCTCACAACCAGCTCGAAAAGTAGCTTTATCCCTATTTTGGTCAGGAAATGAAAATTAGGAGAGACTAAGTGACTTGTGCGAACTCACCCAGCTGGAAAGGAAAGCTGAAAAGCTGAACTACGTATCCAGGCTGTCCGGGGCCAGAGCTACCCTGCTGCACTGTTTTACAGTAGGAAGAGGAAAAAAGTTATGCATCAATATTTATCACCAAATGAGAGTTCAGCCGTGTACCCCAGCACCTCTGAATGGGGAGCAGCTAGGAGGTGGAGGAGCCACAAAAAAAGAGACCCCTGCCTGGTCCCCAAGACCATGCAACCTGCAGGTATAGCCAGCCATACTTGGAGCCGGGATCCCTTTTAGCTCGGGGCTCTGGGAGCCAGCCATAGCGCTTCAGAGAAGGGAAAGCGCCGGGCCTCAGGGCTTCGTGGCTCGCCGAGGAGGTGGAGCTGGAGGAGCGGGAGGGGTTGGCGGGGTGCAGGGTGCGGAGTCAGGGCCCCTGTGGGCCCAGGAGCGCGGGCTGGGAGGACAGGGGAAATGGAGGGCCCTGCGGTGTGAGCCCAGCGGCCTGGGAGATCCACGACCACTGGCTCGCTGAGTGCCCTTGAGCTGGTCACTTCCCCCTAGAGCTCTGCGCGCGCTGTGTGCACGGTGGAGGAGTTAGGGGTACACCTGTGGCCTCCCTATTTTGCTCCGAGCAGCTTCGCTGAACATCCGCCTCCGCCCGGGCGCCTCCTCCAGGAGGCCAGCAGGGGGCGCTCGTGCAGAAGGCTGGCCACCGCCCTAGCTCCCGCGGCCAGCCCGCAAGGCGGTCCTCCCTTCTCGGTCCCTTCCAGACCGCTCCGGCCTCTTGTCTTCTCTCACTTCCCTCTGGCCTCCCTTCCCACTCCACCTTCTGGGATTAGCTGGCTGGGAAGTTCCTGGAATCCAGATCCTTGAGCGGGTCATTCACTTCTGTGTGCCTCAGTTTCCCAAAGCATGGGCTGGATCTTGTAAAGAGATGAATTATTGGGTGAGAGAGACTTCCGGTCACGGGGAGGTAGATACGCTTTTCTTCGCTGGGGCTTCTGCCGCCCAGCAGGGAGAGCCAGAGCCCCCTCCCACAGTCAGGGCTACTGTTTAAACTCTTTTGCACGGGGTGCTGGCGGGTGGGGGTGCCGGGGATTGAACTCAAGACCTTGAGCTTGCAAGACAAGCACTCTAACCACTGAGCTAAATCCCCAGCCCTAAACTCTTATTCAGAGTCCTTCTGTGTAATTTCTAGATCATACGTGGCACCTGGAGCGGTGAGTGATGTTCAATATGTAGTTGTGGAATGAAATCATCTGGACAGGAACTGGGACAAAGTCAGTGTGTTTCTCCTGAATCTGCCAAAAGGTGGCCACGGTGGTCTTCATTTGCTCATCACTATTTCGTGAGATTGGCAGATAAGGAGTGTTATACCCATTTTATGGATGAGAAAATCGAAATCACAGAGGAAGCCGGTGAGCAGGTTCAGTGAGAATCCAGGGTTCTCTGCATACAGCCATTAGTGTCTGCCTTGTTGGGGTCAGTGAAACCCTACTGGAGAGGTGGGGGCCTTACAGCCAGATCATAGACCCCTCAGGAGGAGGAAGGAGAGCAAGATCTTTGCTGAGCCCAGAGACTTTAACACTGGGGCTGGGAGTGGGGACGGACTTGTGATTCCAGAGGCAGTGACACAGGCTGGAAAGGTATGGCGTGTTTGAAAAGATGCTTCCTGTCCTACATCCCCAACACCTTTCAACCGCCTTCTGCTCCAAAGTGGAGCTCCGAACAGCGAAGGCATGCTTCGCAGGGGCATCCCTTAGAATTATAACGACGACCAGCGGGAAAACATGGAGCCTTTTCAAACACTTGTACAAAATAGGGTGGACTATGCCATTTGGTAAAGCAAGGAAAGGATTCGGGGAAAAAAAAATTCTGCAAGATGCAACTTAAACATCGTTGCTTTTCAATGTTGTTCTAGCTGTACTCTCCCTGGCACAATGAGTTGATTGTACTCCCCACTGTGCTCCCATCTTATTTCTTGCTTTCTTCTCTTTACTGCAGCACAGGGACTAAACACATGGCCTCTGACACCAGCTCCCTGAGTTCTAATCCTGCTTCCAAGTTTACGAGCTGGCCGGTTAGCTTCTCTGTGCCTCAGTTTCCTCATCTGTAAAATAGTGTGGATTAAATGAGTTAATAGTATGCCTGGTACATAGTACTTAAAATTAGCTTACACCTATATGGAAATGTCAAATGCTGTCGGTCATGAATGTCTGACCTGTCAGCCTTCCTGGGACACACTGAGTAAAAAGAAATTGTGTTGGTCTGCATATAAAACATATAATATTTCTAATGTATATAAGTAACAAAACTTCCATGCTAGGATACAAAATTTAATAAATAAGCAACTATTTTTCTAGTATTGTCAATGTTCTAGATGCAATTCTAACATATCATGAACAAAAAACTACGTGATACATTTTGGGACTTCCTATCCCATGACTGCCAAAAAACCTATTTCAGCTTATTATTTTACAAAACAACACAACAAGCCCAAGTGTAGGTTGGTTAAATACTATTATCGGTAATAGCTGGGTTTTACTTACTAAGTTGCACAAGCACATGTAACGTCTGACACACTTTGTTTCCATTTAAATGTATATGGCAAGTACGGGAGACAGCACTGTACTGCGTCTTCCTCTACTTAGCACTCAAGCACCACACAAGCCAATCATGAAAAATATTGCTAAAAGTCACACAGTAGTGTTAAATGTTTACAGCCTCGTGGGGGCACATTACTATCTGCACAGGGTTTCGGGTTGGATACATCTGCTGTAGGTATTTTTTACGTGTCTTTCTGACAAACTACAAGCTCTTTGAGGACAGGAACAGAATCATCTCTTGCTCTGGGCTTAGCACCAGGGAGGGAGTTGACCAAAGTATAATGGGGACTCTTCTAAGTGACCTACAGATGATTTAAAGAGCACTGGAGGATTGTGCAGGTTATATATAAATACTATATCATTTTACTTATTAATTTTTTTGCAGTTTCTGGAACATTGTGCCAAGCAGGTACTCTGCTACTGATCTACATCCCCAGCCTCAAGTACCCCATTTTATACGAGCGACTAGAACATCTTTGGACTTCAGTATCTGAGGAGGGCAAACCTGGATGCAATTCCCCAGGTACTTGTGGGTGACTGTGTGTTAAATTGATATTATATACTCATACCGTATATGAAATGGAAATTTTGCAGGGAAATGAAGTAAGTCATGTTATTTTTAAAAAAATAATTTGAAAGGAGACCAAGGTTGGGGGGGAAGAGGAAGTAAAAAGAATTAAAAAGTGTTATGTACATGTACCAACTCCCCTCAATGAATGTAATCATTGTATCCTGCAAACATGTACTCATAAAAATTTTTTAAATTAATTTTAAAACAGGGTTGCAGATTTAGCCCAGTGGTAGAACCACTTGCCTTGCAAGCACAAGGCACTGAGTTTGATCCCCAGCACCAAAATAATTATAATGATAGTAATAATAACAATAATATGTTTAGCTGCACTTACTGTTTCCCAGAATAAACTCAGGTTTGAATCTCTCCCCAGTTTAAAGAAAGAGGCCTAGCTGTGTCTAGAATGCCACCCTGAGTTCAGGAAAACCTGCTGTGGCCCAACTGCCTGCCGGGCAGGACTTGGTTAATGAGTGCTTCCTGCAAACTTACTCATACCTGCACTTATGATCACGTGACCTGGAGGAATGGGCCTCGGTGGCTGTCTCCTAAAATGTCAGGAGAGTGCATTCCTCCAGGGACTTCTGATTTTCTCACCTCTCCTTTCGGAGAGCAAGAAGTGACTCCAATGAAAACAAACTAGAAGCTGTTGAAAAGGTTTCTGTGCAGAGCTGGATCTCTGGAATAGCATTTACAGTCAATTCTGGCATTATTCTTTATTTTTATTTTCTAAGAAAGTCGTTCTTGCCTTCCTCCTTCTCTTCCTTCCTTCCTTCCTTTTCTCTTTTTTTGTGAACACAAGCAGCAACTGTGCCCCGTGCAGAGTACCTTCCTGTTGTGCCCCATGTAGAGTCTTTCCTTGGCATTTGCCCCTGGAAGGGCCTCTTGGAGGATTCCCGGGAGCCAAAGACAGGCATCTTCCGCTCTGTGGGGCCTCCCCGGTCATCTTGCAGTGTGCTAACACCCCCGGCAACGGTAACCGGGGATGGAGTAGGGGATTATTCACGGTGAGTCCAGTGGCTGGCCAAAGCATGTGTGCCATCTGTCGACTTGGGAGAAGGATGGAACAAGTTTTTTGAAAGTCGGGATGTTCCATCCAGGTCACCACCTTCCCACTACCTACCTATCTGTGATTACTAGACAGAATTGGACTACTCAGAACACTCCTCCCAGATCCAACTGTGCTAATAGAGACAGGGCAGCCCTGTCCCTCATGAACATTATCAAGTCAAGGGAGAATTTCTGGCCATCACTAAGTCAGGTCTGACTGTCTAGGGTCTAGCATTATATATTTGCTCATTAAATCAAATATTTAATGATCAACCTACTGTAGGCTGAAGGTCAGTTGTTCTATCAGAGGAAGTGTGAGATACAAAAGAAATGGGAGTAGGTGAGATCCAGGAGAATGTAGCTCAGTGGTAGAGCCCTTGGCTAGTGTGTGCCAGGCTCTGGGTTCGATTCCTGGGGCGGAGCAGGGTGGAGAGGGAAAAAGGGAAAAGAAAAAACGGATAGAGGCTCAGTTTAGCAAAGGTGCCTAACATCTCCTCTTTAAGGATGGTGTGACTAACATCGCCACTGGTACAAAATAAAGTTGTGACAGTAAAGTTCCTAGCATCAAGGTATGAGTAAGAAGAAGCAGGAGTGCTAGGTCAAGGTGAATTTCCAGCTGAGTGTGGTGGGGCACTCCTGTAATCTCAGCACTCGGGAGGCTGAGGCAGGAGAATTGCTGCAAGTTCAAGACCAGCCTGGACTACATAGTGAGTCTAAGGCCAGTCTGAGCTACTTAGTGAGATCCTGTCTCAAAACAAAAGAAAACAAAGCAACACAAAAGGCAGGTTTCCAGGAGGAAACCAACTCTGCTCTCAGCTTTCCTTGACTAAACACAAAAGTGTCCTTATGTCAAGGGCTAGAGAGGGGCATTAGGCAGGCAAGGGGTAAGATAGGGTTGGTCATATAGCACCCCACAACACAATTCAGAGTGTGGGTCTAGAGTGAGGAAAAAGAGGCAGGGAGGGAAGAAACAGAGGTAAGAAGGCCTCCAACTGGAACTGCCCCCCTGTAGGGGTAAGGACTGGGCCCCTTTCTACAGAAGGGTTGATGAATGGATACCGTGGGGAGACATTCATGCAAGAATCCTTCCCCTACCCCGTCCCAAACAGCTATTTTATCAACACTTAAAGTTCTAATGTTAGAAAATTTATTCTTCTGTACCAGTCTCCTCCCTCTTTTAAGTGATTTTCCAGTATAAATAGCAGACATGCTTGTAATAGAAAATTTGGAAAATAGAAGGGAGTAAAAATATTTTTACACACATCTCCAACCTCCAGGGCACTCTCTGTTAATGTTCTGGTGTCTTTCTCTGCCCTCTTCTCTCGTCATTTTCAAGCACAGCTGTGTATCTCATGAGGGGAGATCCTGAAGCCTATTTCAGCTTCAGTCCTATTTCATTCTGATGTCCCAGAAACATCAGGTCCCCTCCACCAAGTGCCAGGAAGTCCTGTGACCTCAAGGAAGTTACTCACCTTTCGGGATGTTAGTGTTTCATCTGTATAATGGGGACAGTGATGACCAGCGTGCTATCTCACAGTACTCCAAGATCACATAATGCAAGTGAAGTGTTGCAAGGGTGTTGTGGGCTCAGGACTGATGGGAGAGGTCAGAATAGTCATAACGAGGCTACAGTGAAGAAGAGAGGGCCACAGGGAGGATGGAGGACGGAGGAGGGCAGGGAGAGGGAACCTGGGCAGACCCACACTGGTCCTGTCAGGGCCTCCACAAGACCAGCCCTTGTGAGGTCAGTTTTGGGTCTGAATGGACTCTGGTGCTTTCTCTCAGAACTGCTGGGGCATTGCAGGCCCCAATTCCTATCGGGTCCAGAGTCCATTTCTAGGGTAGGTGGGAGCAAGAATACCACCTGGAAGGCCAAACTTCCATTCCCTTGGAGGGATACTGGATCCGGGGCCAGACAAGAATGGATGGTTTTGGGGTTTTGTTTTGTTTTGTTTTTTAGGGTTGCTTCAGGCAGGTGTCCTGGGGACAGCAGATAAGGGAGGAGGGAGCAGGTGAGAGAGGAGGGTGGTCTGGAGACATCTTGGAGCAGGTTTTGATGCAGCCATGGCAAGGTTTTTGGCCACATGCTTGTGACTCAAAGGTGTGTATGTGCAGGGGAGGAGAGAACCCGGCCCGGAGCCGTGGCCATACATGCTTGGTATATGTGCTGCGGAAGCAAGCACAGCCGTGGCCGCTGTGGGCTGGTTCAGGGAGACAGGTAGCTGCATGTGGAAGTCTAAGAATGCCTCTTGCATACTTGTGTGAACGTGTGGATCTGGAGCAGCTGTGGGTCTGCCTAGGAATTTAGACATCCATGAGGGAGATACGGGGACGTCTGTGTGCCACTGAATGCCTGGACTTGTGCTGTTGTGCATATGTGTGCATGTTGAAGTGTGCGCCCAAGGGAGCATGTATCAGCACAGGAAGGAGCACCTTTGTGAGCATGCGTGGTGTTTTTATGACACACCCCCTCTCTGTAGCCCCGTACAAAGTCCATAGGCCAAGGTATAAACTGGCAATAGCCCATGTTTCCTAAGTACCTACTGTGTGCTGGGCCTGCACACAAAGAAAATTCAGGCCTGCCCCTGTGTTAACAGGGCAGGGTGGGGAGAGCAACATGCTATTCACAGCTGGAAGTTGTAAACCTCAAGGGCCACTCTTCGAATCTTTCCTCAGGGACCACAAACCTCCAGACTGTGGGACCCTTCAGGAGCAGTACTTAGGAGGTACCTGATGTTCTGACAGAATCTCAAAGGCTGCCATGTCTCTGTACCCGGGCCCGTCATGAGCCACAGCCAGTGCAGGCAGTCCTGCTGGAGCTGGACTCAACTCCTACCTCCTCTACTAAAGCTAGGCCATCTGCACTGGCTATTTCAGCTCTCCTAGCCTCAGTTTTCACATCTGTGCAATGGGGATAATGATCACCTCAGCTTTCCTGGTACTTGAAGCTTCAGTGAGATCATGGGCAGAGTCTGGTGCACACATTGAGCTCATTCTGTAAATTCCTGTTGGCTAAGGAGAAACAGAGCCCTGTAGCCTCTTTGGACAAGCTGAGGGTCACCCCAGGAGGCAGAGCAGGAAGGAGCCCAAGGGCAGAGTCCATGCCATTGGTTGGTAGGGGTTCAAAGCATCCATCTGATCATCATCTATGTGTTTCTCATTCTCCTACCACTGATATCTCCATCTAATTTCGGTGTGTCCTCCAACCTCTACACCACAGCTTTCCATTACACATGAACATGTAACATTTATGAAATGTTCAAGATGTGTCAGTTGGGGAGAAACTGTCCCGCTCTCCCATCTTGCATATTCTCAGTACACGGATATGCTTGTGTATATGGTATATGCTTATGGACTTGAGGACAGTAGAGGCAGCTGGGCAGCCCAAGCTGGACCCACTTCCTCCTCGCCTGCACACACCTGGGTGTCCATGGGAATGGCGAGGGCTCGGTGGCATCTCTGCACCACCCCAGTCCACAGATCTTCCTCCTCTCTGACTCACTCTGGCTGACGGCTCCCTCTCCTGCTCTGAGCCTCCTCGATCCTGAGTCAAGGTCTTACCAGTCATGTGCTGGAGTCAGGTGCAAACTGCTAGCAGAGCCAAGTGCCCTTCTCTTCCTAATTCCAGTCATCAAGAACCCCATTAGCAGTTTGAAACCAATCATGGCGGCGACACTTACATTTAAGGGTGGTCAACACATGATGCAAATCAGACACACATCTCCAGCCCGCAAGGCAGGTGTAAACACCAGCATACCACTGCTCCTGCCTGCAGGCATAACAACAACCGGCAACAACAACAACTGATACGGGGTACAGGCCCTCCTGGGCATTTGACATATTTGCACAAAGATCCTGTGAGCTATTTGTCATCATTCCCATTTTACATCTGGAGTTCATAATTTACAGTTAGACTCCAGGTCTCTGTATACAATGTGGCCTATAAACAGAACAAGATTTGACTGTAGTCACTCTTCTCATTTCACAGAGAAAGAGCACAAAGAGGCTCACTATCATGGGGGCTTCCATTGTGGGGGTTCCACATATGTGACACCTAATAATATAGCTACCAGGCTCTCAACACCTCTCCCAGCACCCCCATCATGCCAGTGTCCACCACAAAGCCAAGCTCACCGTCACCTGCTGGCCTATTCTACATGCATGGCTGATTTTTTTTTTTTTGGAGAGAGAAACTACATGCAAAGTTATATTTTGTTTTGCTTGATTTGATCCAGTATTCAAGACTCTCAAAAATACTTTAAAACTCACTTGAATCATTGGTTGTATGTATGTCTCCTTCCTAGACTGCTGCCACCCATGGTTTGATGACTACATTTTCAATGCAGGAATTAGAGTTAAACTTTTAAAAAGAATGAGCAAGCCAGAGCTTTGAGGCCCATCACCTGAGGTTCCTGTTCTATCTGTTAGAAAGTCTGGCTCTCACACACTTTTAAAAAGCAGGTTCCTCCTCTCCCTGTGGCTCTGCCTGCTCCACTGCCCAGAGAGTTTGAATTTCTGTCCCATCAAATATCAGCAGCATTTTGTTAAACACCCACCGAGCCCTATGCTGTGAACCTCTAGGTGACACCCAGCTTCCCGTTTAAAAACAGGATTCCTTTTTCATCCTTCTTTCTGACCAAGGCTCCCCCCAGGACTCCCTTTGTCCAGCAAAAGCCTTTTCCCCCAGTAACTGAATATGAATTTCTCCAGCTCCCAAAGAGAGACCCTGCGTTAGGGCGGCGCTACCCTCAGAGTCCTCGTCTGCCGCAGCCCGCTTGGCAGGAGGGTGGACAATTACGAGGGTTTCTGCGGACTCCAGACACGGTCCTTCTCCTGTCCCCCACCCTCCGGAGAGACACTGCGCGTTGCTCCACGCGCCAGAATTTCTGCGATCTCAGCCTGGCACCCCCATACCCCGCCTCTCCAGGCCCGCCCGGGGGGCTTCACGTTCCGCCGCCGCGTCCAGGGTGGGCACTGCTCCACCCGCACGCCGCCGAGTCCAGGGAGGCCGCCCCACCCACTGGGGGCGGGGCGGGACGGCGGGCCAATGGGACGGGGGGCTCGCCGCCCGGGAGCCCCGCCTCCTGAGCCGCTCCCTCCCCTGGAGGCTCCCGCTCCGCCCCCCCTAGTTTAAAGCCCGGCGGGCGGCTGGTGGCGGCGCTGCGAGCGCTGAGCGGCGCGAGGAGATGCTAGAGGGCGCCGCCCCGCCGGCACCATGCGCCCCGCGCCCGCGCCGGCCCTGGCCGCGCTCTGCCTGCTGGCGCTGCCCGCCGCCGCCGCCGCCGCCTACTTCGGGTCAGTCCCGCCGCGCCCCGGCCCGCGCCCCAGCCCACCCCCTCCGCCTCGCCGGCCACCGCGAGGCCAGCTCCCCGCACCCCACCCGCTGTCCTGGACCCTCGCCCGGGGCCCAGCCCACCTCGCAGTGGGAGTTCGCTCCGGGAGCTCGGTCCTTCTGGGCTCGGGCTCCGGTCGCCCCTTCTAGAGTCCGAGTCTCTGGTCTCCTGCGCCCCGCTCTCCGCACCCTGCCGGGTGTCAGACTGCAGCCCAAATTCCAGACCTCTCTGCCCCTGTGGGTCCCGCGCCCCGATGCCCTCTCTAGATCCTCTCTTGGGTGCCCTTTCTGCCCGTGTCTTGGACTCGGTCCAGCCACGGTCCTAGCCTGCCTAGGACGCCGAGACCTGGAAGGCTGGCAGATGGACGGGGTGGGCTGTTGGAGAGGCCGAGCAGAGGATCTAGCAGATCCTGGGGGAATGGGGAACCCGCGGACACACGGAGGGGAGTGTCAGCGGCTGCGGAAGCCCTACCAAATCTCAAGACTTGGCGTGGGGTGCAGATACTCTGAGAAAGGCGGAGAGAGTGAGAGGGGCCCATTTCAGGCCGTGTGCCTGGGTGGCAAAGGAGGGATCATGGGTGGGATGACATGCGAGGAGAGACAGGGGCGGGAACAGTGAGGGAATGCTCGGAGCCAAAGTTATAAGGCGATCCTTTCTAAATCTCCTCTTTGACCCTTGAATTGCAGGGCCCTGGCGGGGTGGGAAGTGGAGGAGGGATCATGGATAAGAATGCACCTTCCCCATCTCCACCCAAAGCTGACTCTAAATATGTATAGGTTGTGAGTTTAAAACTTGCCTTTTTTGTGTCACCCCAGATCAAGGCAAGGTTTGCAGTCTGACCACAGCAAAGGCAAGAAAAACCCCTGAAGTGACCTGCCAGAGGCAGCTCTTAGGAACCCACCTGGCTGGGGCCTGTAAGGGTCTGGGGAGTCCTTCAGGGGTTGAAATAAGGGCTACTGGCTAATTTCCAGGTCATGACCCTTGCCTGGTTAAAACGTGCCTGGGCTGTAGGCAGTGGCCTCCCCTGACATATACAGGATGGATTGTCAGCCCAGACCCTGGCACTAGGCCTATAGTTTACTGACGACCTGGGAAGACCACTCAGTCTCTGGGCCTTAGTTTCTCGTTTGGTAAAAAGAAGGGGCTGAACTTCATATGTGACCCAACCCAAGAGCAGTGCACACATGTGATGTTTGTTTCCCAGGGATTTCAGGCTTGAAGGAGCTCTGTGGTCTTAGCAGGCAAGACGTAATGGGTAAGGGCACAAACTGGCTTTGATCCTGCCACTTGCTAGCTGTGTACTCTTGGCAAAATTACTTAATTGCTCTGTCTGACACTCGATGCCTATTTCACAAGAGGACTGAGTTAGTACAAGTAAAGCACTTAGAACAGTGTCTAGAGTGTCTAGCACATAGTAAATGCTCAGTTAGTGCCAGCAGTTGTTGTTATTATTATTGTCATTATTAAGGAAACCAGGTACAGTATCTCAATGTTCGAGAAAATATCTGAGAGGTTTCTGAGCTGAAATGGAGACGGGAAGGACATCCTCTTGGACACCAGCTCATTTCCATAATTCTTTTGTTTGCTTGGGTTTTATGGCTGGAGATAGGAGCGAAGGTCAGATGGTGTAGGAGGAGAAGAGAGGGGTTCCGGGAGGTTTGGACCACCCCATTGGTGTGTTGGAAGAGAAGGAGACTCTCAGCAGTGCACAGCGCTAGAATTTGGGGGCTGTGAGAGAGGGGCAGTCTTAGAAAGGAGAGAGGAGATGGTGAGTTAGGCCTGAATTAGGGCCGAGAGGCCACCTCTTCCAGGTCAGGAGCCCAGCTGGGCAGAGCTGGCAAAAGACGCTGAAGTCACCACTGCCCCAGTCTGGGGAATAGGAATAATGCTCAGAAAAAAAGCTGTGATTAGGGCCTCATGTTGTTAAGTGTTTGGCCCCAGAAGATGGACAGGATTCAATCAGAGGCTCTCACTGAGGAAACCATCTTGTGACTCAGTCAGACCGGGATATCCTGCTTCCATCAGGATTCATTCTCTGGGAGGAATCTATCAGTCATGCACACTTTAGTGAGAACATGAGGCAAGTTGTTTCTCCCTTTCCCAGGTAATTTGCATTTAAAACCTCATTTCTTGCTATAACCTCCTTTTTTTTCAGATGGGGACTCTCCACCCCCAAACTACAGTGAGCCAGCAGTGGCTTCCGCCTTTTTTGTGTGAGCCTAGAGTCTAATTCTCTTGATGATGATGGTAACACAATACAAATCACTTTCTCATGCAGCCCCTTCTCTGATTGAACCCTCAGAGCCATTTCTGAGGTGTGAAGGGTGGGTGTGGACAGTTCCCTAAGGAGACTGAGGCTCAGCGGAGTCCAGTGAGTCAGCTGACAACACACCTGAATGAATGCGGAGCAGGATAGAAACCAGGTTCTGCCTTGGGTCTGTGTTCCATGCAGGGAACAGAATCAGAGCTACTACTGGGTGACCCGACCAAGAGGGGCTGCAAACGGCGGCCCCAGAGGGTGGCTCCCTCCCTCTCTGCTTGGTTAGCTCTTTCAGACCTCAGACCACAGTGCCTGGAGAGGCCACAACGTTCATCTCATGTCCTCAGCAGTGAGACAGAAGGCACCCATCGGGTAGACTCCCTGAGGATGGCATAATGGCACTGGGACAGGAAGTGGTTAGAACCCACCAGCCACCAAGAGCAAGGCAGCACTGAGTACTAATGCCAGTTACCCTACTGGGCTCTGTCATTCATTGTCTCAGATAAGCCTCACATCTGTCTTTAAAATGGGTGTTAACATCACCCAAAGCTCAGCAAGGTTAAAACATCTGCCTGGAGTCACACAGCTAGCAAGAGACAGAGCCAAGGTTCAAAGCCAGAACTCAAAGGCCCTTGCATTCAAAAAGTTCTCTGCACTGTCACTAGACAAGAAAGAAATCCCGAGAGCCCACCTAGCAGCCTGGCAGGCCTTGTGCATCCATTCTCCCGCCTGGGCCGTCAAGATGCCATCAGTAGTTCGATCCCCGGCACCACAAAAAAAAAAAAAAAAAAAAAAAAAAAGATGCCATCAGTGTGGCTCCACTGAAGAAACAAATTATAACTTTTATGTTTTCTGAAATAGCATGACATATAATGAGATTCGTGCATTTTAAGCATACAGTTTGCGTTTTAACAAATGCACACACCCGTGTAACAACTTTGTGGTGACCACAGGGATCTACCACCGTAGGGGATCCCTGTGCTTCTTTGTGATCAACCCTTACCCACCGGCCCCCAAACCACCTCACTTCTCTATTAGTTTTGTCTGTTATATAAGTTTGTGGAAATGTGATCATATGGTATATAGACTTTTGTGCCTAGATTCTTTTGCTCAACATAACACTTTTGAGATTTGTCCGTAACGTTGCATATATTAATCACTGTTTCTTATTTATTCTTGAGTAGTATTCCATTCTATGAATCTATCTCAAGTTATTTATTTATTGTTCATTCATTTCTCAGTTGATGGTCATTTGACATACTTCTAGTGTTAGGCAATTCCCAATAAAGTTGGTGTAAGCATCCATTTACATCTATTTTGTGGACATTTATTTTCATTTCTTTTGCACAACTGTCTGGGTGAATTGTTGGATCTTGTGGTAGGTGCATGTTTAACATATAGGAAATGGCTAGTTGCCCAATGTGGTCGTGTCATTTTATGAAGCAGAGGATGAAAGTTTCGGATGCTCCACATTCTTGAAAGATATTATCAGGTTTTTTGTTTGTTTGTTTCATTTTTATACTGGAGAATGAACCCAGGGCCTCGTGCATGTCGGGCAAATGCTCGACCACTGGGCTGCATCCCAACCCCTTACCATCAGTTTTAAATAAGGCCATTATACATCAGTATCTTGTGCTTTTAACTTGTAGTGCCCTATTGGTGAAAAAGGTATTGGACATTTTTGGCCATTTGAATATTTCTTTCATTGGATTGTCTTCTATTAATGTATTGTAAGTGTTCTTTATATATTTCAAATACAAGTTTGTTTTTTTCGTCAGAAAGTTTTGGCAATATTTTGTCCCTGTGCATCACTTGCCTTTTCATTTTCTTCCCGGTATCTTATGAAGACCAGAAGTTTTTAATTTTAATGATGTTCTATGCATCTATCAACTTTTTATTATTATATGGGTTGTACTTTTTTTGGGGGGGGTGTCCTATCTAAGAAATCTCTACCTACCCAAAAGTTGAAAAGATTTCTCCCTATGTTTACTTCTAGAAACCTCATTATATTGCTCTTGCATTTGGGTCTGTGATGTACTTGAGTTAATTGTGTATGGTGTGAGGTAAGGGTCAAGGCATATTGCTTTCCATATGGATAGCTCCTTGTTCTAGCACTGTTTGTTGAAAAGATGATCCTTTATCCATTGTCTTCTTTGTTGCAAATCAATTGATCCAATATGTCAGGTATATTTCTGGATCTTCTATATGTTGTTCTCTTAATCTATACGCTTATCTTTGTACCAGTACCACAGAGGAGTGATTACTATAGCGTTATAGTAAGTATAAAAACCAAGTACTAAAAATTCTCTAACTTTGTCCTTCTTTTTCAAATTTATTTTGGCTGCCCAGGCATGGTGGTACATGCCTGTAATCCCAGCACTTGGGAGGTTGGGGCAGGAGAATTGCCATGAGTTCAAGGCCAGCCTTGACTACATAGTGAGTTTAAGGCCTGGCTGGACTACATAGCGAGACCCTGACTCAAAAAACAAAAAACAAACAAACAAAACAAAACAAATTTATTTTGGCCATTCAGGTCCTTTGTGTGTCTACATAAATTTTAGTATCATTTTGTAAGTATCTACATGAAAGGCTGTTGGGTTTTGATTGAGATCACACTGAATCTATAAGCAAATTTATGGAAGATTAATATTTGAACAATATTGAATATGCTGAGTCATTAACAGGTCTTATCTATATATTTGGGCTTTAAAAAATTTCCCTCAATAGTGTTTTATAGTTTGCAATGTACAGCTCTTGCCAATATGTTATAAAAATTGTTTCTAAGTGCTTTATGTATTTGGATAACATCACTTTGATAAATTTTTTTAAGAGAAATTGAATTGGGTCCTGAGTAAAACAAGCTAAGAAAAAAGAAAGGGTAAAAGAAATTTACTGCTTTGGGGTGGTGGATTAAAAGCCAAACCTCTCTGATGAGAACCGTTGTGTTTCGGGAAGGGATTTAGGCCACTTGTCCCTGGCTGAACTGTAACCCCTGAGGACTCGGACTCCAGAGTTAGGCTCAGGATCAAACCAGCCCCCTCGGTGGTTGGAGCTTGAGTTTCTGTGGCTGAGAAGGGAAGGAAGAGGGGAAGGAAGCAAGACAGGAATGGAGTTGCCTGAGGAAGAGAAATCTCAGTGTCTTTGGGGTTCTGGCTCAGGTAGAAGCTGGACTCTGGAGGAGGTGAGACGGGTTGTCTCTGAGGATGAGCCCCACCCTGGCGTCAACCTAAGCCAACACCCTGCTCTAGTAAGGAGCACCAAGCTTGGGGCCATGCAGATCAGAGCGCAAGCCCTCAGCGTATCCATCAGTAAAATGGGCTAATCTTTATTTTGAGGGGTCGTTATGAAGGCTAAAAAAGTACAGAGAGGGCCTGGGAATGTAGCTCAAATGTAGAACACTTTCCTAACATGTGCAAGGTCCTGTGTTTAATCCTCAACGGTTAAAGAAAAGTATATAAAAGTGCCGAATCTGGGCCTGGTGGCACATACCTGGGTTTAGTAAACCCAGCACTCTGGGAGTCTGAGGCAGGAGGATCACAAGTTCAAGCCCAGCCTCGGCAATTTAATAACTTAGCAATTTAGTGAGACTTTGTCTCAAAAATAAAAATAAAAAAGGACTGGTCATATAGCTCAGTGTGAAGGTCCTGTGTTCAATCCCCAGTATTTCCAGCTACATCCCCCGAAAACTATGTATGGGCAATACTGAAATGCTGTCGATGTATAAAGGAGTCTAAGAAATCTAGGCAAGTAAAAAGTGCCTGGAGACATTGTCTCCTTCCTCTCTACATCTTTATCCCACTTGTTATACAGTTACAAACAAATAGAGTATTTTCCTGGGCTCAACCTTTTATAGGATCATCTCTTTTTACCATGGTGACAGCCCAGGAGTAGGGCTGGCATGACTCTCCCAGCATATCGGTGAGTGGGAGAAGAGCTCCGCGAAGCCGGATGCCTTGCCCAGAGTCACGGAGCTGGTGGCGAGCAGTGCCAGATTTGAAACCTAGTTGATCAGAATGCAAAGCTGACCTCTCCGTTCCTGCCTCATACTGCCTGCCTCCCACTGGCCGCTCTGACCCTCTGGTCCCTCTACTCTGTCACCCTGGCCCTTCACTTGCGCACGGAGGGGCCTCTTGCACCGCGTGTCCTCAGTGTTAGACCTGTTGCCTACTTTTTCCTGTGTTCGTGTCTCCAGCTCCTTCATGGCTCTCTGTGGACAGAGGTCTTGGGCCCTTTGTCAGCTGATCTCCCAGGCCCTGGTTTGGCCCCCCGGCCTGCTGGCCGTCTTGGCCCTGTCTGCTCCTCTGTGCTCCTCTGTGCCTCTGTGCAGATGCTCTTTACTGCTCTGCAGACACCTGGCCCTCCTCCCTGAGACCTGTGCCATGCCCAGTCCTGTTAGATTCAGCCTGGAATTAAAGCGGAGAGCCGGCCTTGCCCCTCAGACTTCAGAGCTCAGTCACACCAAGCATTTTGTGAGTGCCTTTGTGGCAAAGATAAGCTGGGATGGGAGAGGTAAGTGCTGCCTCAGACCCAGACACCCTTTTCACTGGAGAAAAGAAGACTGAAGGGAAGAATGGAGAGTCCTGGAGATTCAGAAGAGACGTCAACAAGCATATTCTACTCAGTGCTGGAAACTCCATAGAGCCAGCGTTAGGTCAAGACCACACCTCTGCTTTCCTGGCCTAGCAATCCTTTTGAGGCCAGGTGCATTTCAGAATGCAAAATTTTTCAGATTTTAGAAAGATATATAATGCATATATCATGTATAGCGTCACACTGCTACTAATGTATAGGGTAAGACCCTGGAGGAAGGCACTTCATTATTTTTTCATAGGAAATCATGCACAGGTTGTGATAAATAAAGACCATAATAATCTGTGGTCTGAACTCTGAAGTAGTCAGGGCTTGCTGCCATACAATGATACCAAACATTACTACAATGGTACCAAAGCTCTGTAGTTTTGGAGCTTTCTGGAGTTTGGAGTTATAGTTAGAAGCTTCTAACCCTGTGGTAAACTTTCAGTCCATGTTACCACGAGAGAGTGTGCAACCTGAACTTATTTATTTATTTAGAGACAAGGTCTCGCTATGTAGTTCAGGCTGGCTTTGACACTATATATCCCAGGCTGGCCTCGAACTCATGGAGATTCTCCTGCCTCAGCCTCCCGAGTGCTGGGATTACCCAGTGAGGCATGCAATGCCACATCCAGCTGCAAGATGAATTTTAAATAAAGACTTGGACAGATTTCTCTGCTTGTCCTCCCTGAATATCAAAGGGAAGCTCTGGCTACCTGAGCACGGCTCATCTCTCAGAACGGAGGTCCACAAGGAACTGGCCTGGCTCTCTCAGACCCCACAGTGCAGCATCCCACAGGCCCCAGAGGACTTGAGGTCTGAGTGACCAGGGCCAGCTGGCCCAAAGACGTGGTATTTGGGTGAGCACATGCAAGTGAGGGATGGAGAGGTGTGACTGCATCAGGCCCGCAGAGCCTTGCCATTCCAAAGCCTGCACTTGGGAATGTTTGTGGGAGGGTTGGGCAGGGCCTTCCTCTGCCTTGCACTAGGAATTGGAGGGGGTTATGTAGCAGTAGGTCTGAGACCAGGGAGAGTGACTTCGGGATGAAAGACCATGGCCTCTGCCAAGGAGCTTACAGATGACTAGTAGAAATGATATGCAGCCTTGAAGAGGAAGGACAAAGTGCCAGCCACATAGACCTGATGGCACCATGTCTACACAAAGAGGGAAAGACAAAGAAAGAATGAGCTGAGACTGGCAACCAAGGAGGGCTTTCTGGCAGAGGCGAATAAACATCACTGCATGGAGCTTCAGAATCACCTTCCCGATTCTCTGCATTTAGGAGTCGGGCATTAAAAAGGCAGTGGCTGTAGAAGCTTCCAGGAGATTCACGAGGGGTTTTGGACCAGGACGTGTCATACCAGGAAGGGTTTATGCCATGGAGACAAGCACAAAGGTTGGAGTGAGTTAGACCGGAAGGACAAGCTACAGCCCTAGCTGGTTCTGGGACAGGGCAGTCCAACCAGGAAGTTGTTCTGGTTCTGCTTGGGACATCCCTGTTCTGCTTCCAAGGAACCGCTCCTGACTTCGTTCCCCACGGTGTCTTCCTGGGTCACACCATCCCTCCAGGAATTTTCAGGGGCTGCTCCTTGATCAGGCCAGGAGGTTCCTGCTTGCCCTGGAGCTGTGAGAAGAGTGTGGAGGGCAGTGGGCCATTCCCAGGACGCACAGGAAGGCAAGTGGCATCTGCAGCCTGAGATACCTCTGCCCAGAGCCCCTGCCGACCAGTGGGCTGTCCTCGTCCCACAGCGAGCATGCACAGGTGTTCCCCAGGGTCTGGGCTCCTCTCACACTTGGCCGAAGCTGCCCACTCAGAGCCAGGACCCGGTGGTTGGATGGAGCTGCAGGGAGGGGATAGTATTACTCCCCACAGAGAGGGACAGTCATCGTGACCCCTTCCTTTCTCTCAGTGCCCATTCTGTGTTGCTGAAGCTGCTTCTCCCCTGAGTTGGGATCTGTGCACCCGAGGAGCCAGAGAAGTTGTCTTTAGCACTTCCAGCCCCTACTTTTCTCTGCTTTTTATCATCACCACATTAGCCTCCCTCTCTTCATGATCCTTCTCTTTGACCTTCCCCCTATTCAAAGTAGTTCTCAGAGTGTCGCACTTTATTAGGAATAGGCAGGCCTCTTCTGGAAGCCTTATTTCTGACTTTCGACTGAAAAGAGACTGAGTTTCAGATCAGGGAAGAGTAACCTCTTTCTCTTCTCCTTTCTTTCTTTCTTTTTTTTTTTTTTGTGGTGCCGGGGATCGAACTCAGGCCCTTGTGCTTGCAAGGCAAGCACTCTAATCACTGAGCTAAATCCCCAGCCCCTCTCTTCTCCTTTCTTGAGGTCCCATTCTTGGGCTGCCCAGGGAGCTCAGAGGAGTCCTGACCAGGTTTCCTTCCCTTAAAACCCACCTGCCCTGTCTTCCACTCAGCTTAGATGCTTGGCATTGGCAGAGACTTATTTTGTGTCCCTGAAGTGTTCTCTTGAAACCGAAAGCAGAAGCTGACTGAAAGCAATCAGGAAACCTGGGGCATGTCCCAGCCCTGTCATTAAGTCGCCTTGGGCAATAAACCTTACATAAACTTCCAGGGCACAAGACGCGTCAAAGCAGAGACCTGCCCACTTGACAAAGCTCATGTCGTCTTTCTCTGTCCCACCCCCAGCAGCCTCTGGGATACCTCTCAGGAGCCGCCAAGGTGAAAGCTCTGGACCAGGCGCTCCTGATGGGTCTCTCCAACTCTCAAATGTAATCCACATTCGCACCTTGTCAAGTAACCGGAGGAGATGCTTATATTCCAGTCTTATAGAGATGGGGGATCCCTCTACACAGGACTGACTTGGGGACCCCTCCATGATCCCTGTGCCACCTGAGCTATGCATGTCAGGGACAAAGACTTCCCCTCCTGCCTTCAGTCTGTGCCCGAGCAGAGAGGGAGAGGAGCAAGAGAGAGGGAGGGAGGGGAAGCATTTCCTCCACAGATGTTGAGCCGGTCGTGCTCTAAATCTGGACATTGTTGAGATGCAGAGCGTGCAGGCTGCTTGGCTGCCCGCTGCCCACTCAGCTTGGAGCGGCGTCTCCCCGATGCCATCCTCAGCGGGCAGCCTGGAGAAACAGGAAGTGGAACTGTTCCCAGAGACAAAGCCCACAGCTGGGCCAGGCTCTTTTTTCTCAGAGCAGGCTGGGTGGGGGATGAGGCTCTGGGGTGGGCTCCAGGGGGAGGTGGGGGCCAGATCCAGTCCTTAGGGTGGGATCATGGGACCCTGAGGCTAAGAGCTGGAAAGGGAAGGGGCAGTGGAGCCAGGTGGGGAAGTAGTGAGTGGTCTTGTCTGTGGGTGGACCTGGCATGAAGCTGATGCTCAGTGAATACAAGTGTAAATGAATGAGCAAGTGAGTGGAAGGAGGGGGTGGAAGGAGTGGGAATAGAAGTAGGAAACAATCACTGCCCACTTTGCCAGGCTTTATAATAAGGGCATCTTCATGGGGAAGGGGCATGGGGACATCAAATCCTGTAGAGGAGAAATGGGTCCAAAGACAGAGGGGAGGTGTGTGGCCTGGCAGGGTAAACCTGGGGCTCTCTCAGCATGAGAAGGAGAGGGGGACAAGCTGGGTTGGTGTTGAGGGCCCCTTTTCTGAGGACTGACCAATGTCACGGTGCCTTCCCTGGCTGGGTAGGAGCTGCCTCACTGAACTGCCCCCTGCTGGGGAAGGGTGGGGTGTGGAGAGCGTGGGAGGCTTATCGGCATGAGTATGTAGGGGCTGGACGAGGTGGGCCCAGAGGGTGGAGATGAAAGCACAAAGGGAGCACTGACCATGCAAATGGCCCCGCAGCAGCGGAAGCCTGTTATCAGGGGCATCTAATGAGGCTTTGCAGGGCTGAGGCCAAGGCCCCAGGCTGTACGAAGCTTTCCTGGTTCCCAGGCAGCTGCATGCTGTTGGCATGGGCCCTGGTGCCAGGCACAGCTCACGGTCCCTCCAACCAGGAGTCCAGACTTTCTGGCATTACCTGGTGCCCTGAGAACCACCTACCTCCTTCCATCCCAGAGTGGCCTCTGCTGGACCCATCAAATCCTCTGAAACAGAAACAAGGGTGGGGCGGATCTGGAAGAAAAGCCCAGGGGGCATGACTGGTGCACCTGCCTGGCCTTCTCCAATCAGCCTGGAATGTTCTCCAGAACTTCCTCCTGCCTCTGCCTCTGCCCTGTTCCAGGCCTCTTGATACAGGTGGGCTCAGACCAGCCAAGTCAGGTGGTCACCTCGATGGTGCTAGCAGTTCAGCTACTGGTCATTCCTCAAAGAGCCAAGCTGAGTCAAGATTTTCTTCTCTCCCTTCTCCTTGGGGACTCCAACCACATTCCCTCCTGCCTGTGAGCCCCCCTCCCCGTCCTCCTCTTCACCCTCCTCTTCTTCCTCCTCCTCCTCCTCCTTCTTCTTGGAGACAGGGTCTTGCTAGGTAGTCCAGGCTGACCTTGAACTCACTGTATGTGGCCTTGCACTCCTGGTGATCCTCCTGCCTCAGACTCCCGAGTAGTGGGATTAAGGCGTGTACCCCCACACCTGACTGCTGATTGTGAGCATCTTGAAGGCACAACTGTGTCCTTGCACCCAGCACAATGCCTGACATCTAGGAGGTGTTTAATGAGGATACTTTTCTGGACCTTACTATGTGGACACTGTTCTAAGAGCTCTACAGACACTAACTCATTTAATCCTCTGAACTACTTGCAAGGTAGGCATTGCTATTATCTGCATCTGACAGATGAGGCACCCAGGGTCTTGCCCAATAAGTAGCCCAGCTAGCAAGAGGTGGACGTGGGATTTGAACCCAGGGAGGCTGGGTCCCATCATCTTCTCTCACGGCCCATGTGTATTTGTTAGGTGGAGTGGATCAGGGGGTTGTATCCCTGAGGTCACCTCTGAGTAAAAGAAAGACCTAGGACTGGCCTACTTGGCCAGAACAGCCTTGAGGACCTGAGGTCCTGGGATCACCACATTCCAGCGGGGGGTGCGTGATTGTTGAGGGGTGAGCTACATTTCTTGTAGGGGCTGAGTGGCCCCTGGGTCCTGCTAACAGTAACAGAGCAGTCTCCTGGGAGGCTTTCCTCAGGGCCTGGGAGAACCTTCTTCTGCCTCTTCTAAGGCCAGCCAGACGAGGCAGTTTTACCCAAACCTGTGAGTGCGAAGAATGTGACAGGAGGAGGAACAGGAAGGGCCAGAGCAGATAGAGATGTAAGGGTGGTCTATGTGCCCAAGAGTACCTTTGGCTTTTCTCATTTTAAGAGTAGAAGTGATTGGGGATGTCCTGAGGTCAAAGCCAGAGAGCATCTCATGGGGGTGGAGAGGAGTTCCCTGGTTTATGACCAACTTGACTCCAAGAGCTGATGAGTGATGGTGCAGAGAGTAAAGGGACACTACTGGGGGTAAGGGAGGGAAAAAAAGGAAGCTGGTCACATGGAGTCACTGGTTTCTTAATGGGAAAACAGAGGCTGGGAGTCGGCCTGCGGGAGTTTGAAGAGGGTAAGCATGAAGAAGACCAGCTAGGCCACAGCCTGTTGGATGGGGTCCCCGGCAGTCCAGGAGCACTCAGCCACTGCTGTCCCCTGCCCCAGGACCAATTAATAAGCTCATAAATTGTGCACTGTCTGTTCTTCAGTTGAGAACTTCTTGTGTGGCTGAGAATGTGATTGACCACAGGGAAGTGTCGTCCTTAAAATTCCCATTTTGCCTGATTCCTAAGACTGATGAACTTGAACTTCATGATCAGGTGTCCTTACCACCATGGGGCTTAACTAACAAGTGGGTGATGGAAATTTCTCAGAAAGGCCTATAGGGTGGGGCCATCAGGTCTGGGATGCTGGAGACAGATTTCTTCTAGGGGAAGGAAAATGCGGGCTGGCCATGGAATGGGCTGGAACCTGCAATACTCAGAATTCTGGGATCCAGGAAGAACATTCCCTAGCAGATGGCATGAGATGGGCATGCATAGAATTCATGAGCATTGTTCAAGGAAATCAGTTGAGTCATTTTTCTAAACATGATGTCATAGTATTATTTCTTCAAAGAAGTATGATTCCAAACTGCAACCTAAAAAACAAGTAAAAGGGAAGCTGGACCCTGGACGTTCTCTCAGGCTGTCTACCCCAGGCCCTGTACGGACTTATGGGACAGTGCCAGGGAATCTTCTTTGCGAAAACAGCCCCTGGACAGACCAGGGTCTAGCATGGCTTGAGTACTCTGTGCGGTTGGCTGCCTTTCCTGACCATTAATCACTACTAAGTGTCATTATCGCTAATAAAATTAACCGACTTTATACCAAGCCATCAATCTCAGGGTCTGTTACATGAAATTTTAAATCAGGTGCCCGTTGACGAGTGGAAGGTTCTTTTGTTTTTACTGAGCCTGGCTTGTAAGTGCAGCCTAGGGAACTGTGGTACTCGACACCCTGAAAGAGGTTCTAATCAAGGGCAATGAACTTAGTTCAGCAAACCAACTCCCAGCATTTGCTATGCAGTAGGCAAGTGTCTCAGGCAAGAACACAGCTAGACCTCAGGAGAATCCTAGGACCAGTGCCTGAAATGTTTCCCATATTCTCCCTCCGACTCTCACCTCTGCTTCTTGCAATGCACTTGCTTCAACCCTTTCCTCCCTCTTTGGGCTAGCTGCCTCTGTTGATCTTTTGGGTTACAGGTGCAGTCACCCAAACACAGAAAGGGAGAGAAAGCAACTGCGTACTCTCTTAATTCTTTTTTTTTTTTTTTTTTTTGGTTCTGGGGATCGAACTCAGGGCCTTGTGCTTGCAAGGCAAGCACTCTAAAGACTGAGCTAAATCCCCAGCTCTCTCTTAATTCAGATTCCAAATTTCCAGAGAAAAGATTGATTGGCCAAGTTCAGGTCATGTGATTATTGCTGATCCAATCCATAGACTAGAGCAGCAAGGTCCTGTGATACAAGGTGGCCTACAGAGACCTTATGGTAGTCACACAGATAGAAGAAACAAGTAGGCAGCAGCAGTAATTTAAAGGGCTCAGAAATAGGCACTGATGAAATGGTATGTATGTGTGTGTGTGTGTGTATATATATATCTCATAACACATAATAAATATAATATATAATGTTATATAATATAATATGACAGAATATTTCTATGATAGATTGTTTATAGCTATTATTCTTAAATAAAGAATTTGAAACAGGCTTTGAAGGATGCTCAGTCCCACGGGCTAAAATTCCCTTCACTCCCTGGTTGTTGCCTGAATTTTATAAGTAAGGCCTCAATTCCCAAAACAGAAACTGGTTTTTTGTTTTGTTTTGTTTTTTGGGTTTTTTTTGCAGGGATGGGAGGTCCTGGGGATTGAACACAGGGCCTTGCGCTTGCTAGGCAAGTCCTCCACCACTGAGCTAAATCCCCAGCCCCCAAAACACAGAAATAGTCTGAGCAAAAATTGCCCCTCACACTGGCCCCTAATGTGGGGAGGAAGACACGGGTGGGCCACATGGATGCTGTCCTCTTTGCTCCCATAGCCCTGAGCTGCCATCCAGGCTGGACACCAGTCAAGGTGGGGCTTTCTCAGCTGGAGCTGACCTCAGGTTCTGCTCCAGACCTGCCAAGGGTCAAGCTCTGAGGGTTTCCTGCCAGGCTGCAGGGAGGGGTTTGGGTGTAGGCTTGGTGGACTGGAAATTTACCCATTTGCCCCCAGATTAATGATTAATAGGCCCCTGCCCTCACCCTGTCTAGTAGGGGAGCCCAGGGCCAGGCTGGGCCAGGAGGAGCCCGATAGCATCTGTCTCTGCTCAGAGGTTTTGGAGATATGCTCCACACTGGGTTGGCTGCACCTGATGGACTTGGAATCTACAGGGGCACCTGGAGCCTGGCCAGGGCCCACACCCTCCAGTGAGGCTTCCTACTCTGCCAGACAGAGGATGTGGCATCCAGCCAAATTTCTTGGCTAAGGCAAGTGACTCCAGACAGGAGAGCTCAATTTGGAAAGCCCTTTCTGACGGCTCAGGACTTACCCTGGCCGGGAGCGTGTAAGCAGATATGCCAAGTGCCGCATCTAAGCAGGAGCTTTAGGAGCTGTTGTGTGCTTCCACCTTTGCTGTTTATCCTGGCTGTGAGGTTGGCATGTCCCAGAAAGGGGCTACTTTCTCCACCACGGGTCCCAGAATGGTATATATTCCATCCACACTGGGAAGCACCAGGATAGGGGACAGCAAACATCTTGAACTATGCAGTGTGTCACAGAGAGCTTCTGGGAGCAGAGAAAGTGCTGTCATTCGAGATCTCACCTTACTGCTCCTCATAAAGCCTCTGGGTCCCCATCTGGACGAAGGGAGATTCTGCCTAATTAGAGAGTAAGGCATCTTACAAGAGGAAAAAGGTTTGGGGAACTCCAACTATCAGGAGGGGAAGCCTGCATGTTGGGTGCTGTGGTTATTGCCTTTCCTGTAATCTTCACAGCAACCCCGAGAGGTAGTGTGAGTCACTTTTTATACTTTGCAGAGGAGAAACCCAAAGACTTCAAGACTGCACAGCTAGGAAGTGGTAGAGTCGGGCTTAGAGTTTGGCAGTCTGACTCTGGACTCAGTGGACTTTGGGAATAGAACAAGAAATGTGGGACAAGAACAAGAAACCTTCATCCAACATCTGTCAGCCTGATCTTCCTTCTTCCTTCCTTCTTCCCTCTTTCCCTCCCTCCCTCCTTCCTTCCTTTCCTTTTTTCTTTCTTTCTATTCCTCAAGCATCTATTTGTTCCCGGCACCAAATGGCCAGATGGCCAGAGATCTATCTGCGATTCAGAAAATAAGCTTGGCTGGCATAGGATTACTTGGGCAGCAATATAATGCAAAGGAGAGAAGGCTTTGGGGGACCCTGGCTGAGTGTTTGCTCTGAGTCTGCAACCCCCATGCCTACCCTCTCTTAGGGAGGTTGCTGTTGCAAGCAATAACAATTACTCTGCAATATTTCCCAAACTTCTCAGATTATGGCAGCTACCCAGGGAATGTGGCAAATATACAGATTTCCCAGGCCTTCCTCAGACCAGTAGAATCAGAATTGCCAAGTGTGGCTCCTGGGAATCTGTATCTTTATTAAGTACCCAGATGATTTTTCTAATTGGGCAAATTTGGGAAATAGAGGGGGGAGAAGAGCAGAAAAAAATATGAGAATTCTGAATTTAAGATTCTGCACCAATCCTTACTAGCACTTTGATCTCCTATTCTGTAAGAACATAAACACATGGGGCTGGCCTGCCAGCCAAAAGGCAAGTTGAAGATCTCAAAAAGGTCCCTTCACCTCACCCTCCATGTTCTCCTGGATTGTCATTCTTTACCCTTCCCTGTCAGGACCCCCAAGGCTCATGTCTCCCTTTTCTCACCCTCTCCAGCCTGACCGGGCGGGAGGTCCTGACTTCCTTCCCAGGGCTGGGCACCGAGGCGGCCCCGACACAGGGCAGTGCCCACCTGAAGCAGTGTGACCTGCTGAAGCTGTCCCGCCGGCAGAAGCAGCTGTGCAGGCGGGAACCTGGCCTGGCTGAGACCCTGAGGGATGCAGCACACCTCGGCCTACTGGAGTGCCAGTTCCAGTTCCGGCAGGAGCGCTGGAACTGCAGCCTGGAGGGAAGGACTGGCCTGCTCAAGAGAGGTGGGAGGAGTGCTGGGAAGCACGGGGAAGGGCGAAGGAGGAGGCCACACTGCCCTTGCTTCCTGGGCCCAGCTCCAAATGAGAAGACCCCCAGGGATTTTGAGGATCTCTTGAAGGTCACTCATGGCCCAGCCTAAGAGTTGAGGGAGCAGATGAAGAGGGAAGACACAGAAAGGAGGGGCACAAGCCATTCCTTGAGGAGCCCACAGATGAGCCTGAGGCCCCAGCCGTCTCCCTGTGCCTCCCATACACACTGAAAATGTGCACGAGCTTGTAAGGATGGAGGCTGCTAATAACCAGCCAAGATGCACAAGGCCAACCGATTCCTGTGTTCACTTGTCCTTTTGTCTCTGTTGATTAAGTTTGTTGTCGTTCCCCTCTTCCATTCCCCCCATCTCCCTCCCGTGCTTCTGTATCCCTTCAGGCCTCCATCCACTCACCCATCGAGTATGTAGAGGCACACTGTGAGTCGGGCACTGTCCCAGATGCTGGAGGGTCAGTGCTGAACTTGACTATCTGTACTCATTGAGTACGCTGTCTAGGAGGGGAAAAAGCAGGTCATCGTGTGGCTCCATGGCCGTGGAAATGCTATAATGGGAGACTTTTACAAAAATGCAGTGATAGTGACAGAGGCAGCCAGCCACCTTCCAGGCCAGCTGCTCTGCACAGCAGGAGAGGGTTTGGGCAGAGCAGGTGGCCTGCCTCCCCTCTTTTGTGGTGTCACCAGCACCCAGGTATGTTGGAAAGCAGCGGGAGACAGTGAGCCATGAGAGGCCAGGTGTGCTACCCCACGGCGGTGCACGCATAGCGATGGTCCTGGAAGAGGGTGGGATGCTCAGTCTGGGGCAAGTCAGGCAGGAGATTCGAGGCCACCCTGTCATTGGGCCGAATCCTCAGTGGGTGGCATAGCAAGACATTTGAGAGCCAGCAGGAAGCACAGGCAGCCCACGGCACATCACTCAAGGGATCAGAAGCCTCAAAAATAAGTTGGTCTAAATTGTTACATATGTACTTGGAATCGTGGTGGCTCTTTGATCCCAGCTTGACCCCTCCCCAGGCGCTCCAGCTCCTTCTCTTTGCATCTCAGTTCTTACCTATTATTGGAGTCAGTGACTGCTGTCCAGTTGCCCTCTGGGAATCCTGCACTTACTCCTCAGTGAATGTGGAAGTTCCCTTGAGCCTGAGCAGCAAGTGACAGGCAGGCTCATCCAGAGATGTGAACTTGGGCTACAGTGCCCTCGTCTGGCTTACCATGTTGCCCCCACTGCCCCTCCTGTCCTCAGAGGGAGACAGCCTCTGAACTGCCTCTTTCTCCCTCCTGGCGCCCTGGTGCCTGGCACAGGTTTCAAGGAGACAGCCTTCCTGTACGCAGTGTCTGCAGCTGCCCTCACCCATGCGCTGGCCCGGGCCTGCAGTGCCGGGCGCATGGAGCGCTGCACCTGCGACGACTCCCCAGGCCTGGAAAGCCGCCAGGCCTGGCAGTGGGGCGTGTGTGGTGACAACCTCAAGTACAGCACCAAGTTCCTGAGCAACTTCCTGGGGCCCAAAAGAGGAAGCAAGGACCTGCGGGCTCAGGTCGACGCCCACAATACCCATGTGGGCATCAAGGTGAGCATGTTCTCTGATGCCCAAAGCACTGCCCCTGGACAGGGTGCAGAGCGAGAAGCAAGACCTATAGGAGGCCAACACCCCATCTCAGCACACACAGCCATCCCAGGGTGAACTTCATTCCTTCATCTGACATCCTCTTGGCATCTACTCTGAACCATTACTGTGTACCAGAGAAGTACAGCAAAGTAGGGAAGGGTGGTAGGCATCACTGATGGGTAGCCGTGGGACCAGGCTTGGGACAGGCTTTGGTAAAGCAGGGTCGTGTTTGGAGAAAAGTGTTCATTCCAAGAATGAAGCCAACATTGTTCAACAACTTTGATCAGGGCAACCTCCAACCTGCCAGAATTTTTGGGGGTGGTAAGATGGAGGAGGCCCAGAGAAGACAGGGACTTACTTGAGATCATAAAGGTAGGAGGCAAACTGAAAGTAGTAAGTAACTAGAGCTATTGGGGTGAAAAGGCTGGGAGAGGCCAGTGCTCCTGGGGATCAAACCCAGGGGCTCTCTACCACTGAGTCACATCCCCAGCCCTTTATATTTTTTGAGATAGAGTCTCACTAAGTTGCCCAGGCTGGCCTCACACTTGTGATCCTTCTGTCTCAGGCTCCCAAGCAGCGGGGATTACGGGGATATGCTACCGCATCCTGCTGAAATTCTTTAGGAAATGGAATTCTGTGTTTTGTATCCTCATCGCTAAGTTGTGTAAATCGGGACTGCTGTATTAAGTTGTGCTGGCTATATGTTCCACAAGAAGCCTGGACCAAGTGGAGGAGCTAGGGCTGAGGTCCAGCTCACATTGCCCTCACCACAGTGTGCACTGCTCAGAGAAAGGGGAACCTTTTACCTGTTTGCCTGAAGGTGCCTCATAGCCCAGCTCAAGTCCTATTTATTTCCCTCACACCACCGTTCCTGTCTACTTCTCATCCTCCTGGTGCTCCTCTGCCATGCTGGCACTCTGAGATGTGCCTCTGACCAGGCCTCTATCTGCATCTCTCACAGGCTGTGAAGAGTGGCCTCAGGACCACCTGCAAGTGCCATGGAGTGTCAGGATCCTGTGCTGTGCGCACCTGCTGGAAGCAGCTCTCCCCATTCCGTGAGACAGGCCAGGAGCTGAAGCTGCGCTATGACTCAGCCGTCAAGGTGTCCAGCGCCACCAATGAGGCTTTGGGCCACCTGGAGCTGTGGGCCCCTGCCAAGCCAGGTGGCTCCACCAAAGGCCTGGCGCCCCGGCCTGGGGACCTGGTCTACATGGAGGACTCTCCGAGCTTCTGCCGACCCAGCAAGTATTCTCCAGGCACAGCTGGCAGGGTGTGCTCCCGGGAGGCCAGCTGCAGCAGCCTGTGCTGTGGGCGCGGCTATGACACCCAGAGCCGCCTGGTGGCCTTCTCCTGCCACTGCCAGGTTCAGTGGTGCTGCTATGTGGAGTGCCAACAGTGCGTGCAGCAGGAGCTTGTATACACCTGTAAGCGCTAGGCACTGCGCGGTGAGCCAGCTCGTGCTACCAGGACCACGGTGGCCCCTTGAGGCAGGTACACACCGTGTGCACGTAGACACTGATGGACATGCACGTGTGTGCCACTCCTCACTCTTCTGTCCCCACACCACCTTTGGCCAGCCTCTTATCTCCCACAGTACTCAGCAAACTGAAACAAAGGGTCCTTCCCTGAGTCCACAGGTCTCCTACCTTGTTGAGGATTTGGAACAGGAGAGCAGACTGGCAAGAGATATGGAGGAAAATAAAAGAGACCTAGAGGAGGGCAGGAGTGAGACTGTGCAGGGAAGGAGGGGTGTCCTGCCATCTCTCATTCCTCGGATGCATAGCCCGGAGGTGGCAAGCCACAGGGAGAATGCAGGAGAGACAGTGCCAAATGGAAGTCTGGGCAGACAGCCCGCCACAATGGGTCAGTCCTGTCCTATGGCCCTGCTCAGATCACAGTGAGCTCCGGGTGCCGTACACCCACACTACTCTGGTGATGATGCTAGGAGCTGTTTGGAGCAAGGGGATCTTTCTGGGTTTAGTGGAACCAAGTTAGACCCATGCCCTCAAGCTTCATGTCCTTGATTTGATTTTTCAAATGGAGACCTCATTCTTGTCTCCATAGCTGAACTTCCCACAGCTACCCAGCTCTATTCAACGAGACTTCCAAGGCAGATGAGAAAGGTGGGAGAACCAGTCGCCAGAGTGGGACTCAGACAGTGTGTCTGTGGCTGGGCGAGGAGACGGTGACTCCTCTCTCTTTTCCCTGGTAGCCAAAGGAAACTTTGATAGCAGCCCAGAGGAGGAGGGTGACAGTCATCCGGTCCCAGCAGAGATGCAGCAAGCTCAGTGTTTCAGCTTGCTCTGGAGTGTGTTCTGGCTGACCCCTGTGGCTGTGGTCCACCTGGGCTGGGAGGACCCACAGCTGCTGATGTTTGTGATCCTGAAGGACCGTGGGCTCATGCTCCATGGTTCTGGTTACATGTCTGTTCTCATGGCTGTTTGTCTAATTCAGGCTTTTGTCCTGGCAGAGTCTTTGCTAAGCCTGGCTCCTTGGTGGCCCCTTCATTTAGTAATGGCCTCATACTTGGGAGCCTACCTGAGGAATAGAAGTGACTTTGGTAACTTCCTTGGACCTGTGGACATTTCCAGCACCACTTCCCAAGGCCCCGAGTGGAAGGAAGAGAGAAACTGCATCCATTCATAGGCGCACACAGATGCCTACCTCACTGGGACCAGGTGGAGTGCGTCCAGGAAGCGGCACACATCTCTGACCCAGGACAAAGATCTTGCAGGGGTTAGTTTGCCAGAGGCTGTGTGCTTCCCAAGAGCAGGGCCCATGGCCAGCAGCGAGGAAGTGACCTCCTTCGGGAAGCCTGTGGCCGCTTGGCTGGCCTGCCGCGCCCTCTTCTATGCTTCCTTTCTCCCTAAACCCAGGGCTGCTGACCCTCCGCTGAAACAGGAAATCCAGAATCAACCGAGTGCACAGAACGCTTGGCAATGCCACCTCCAGGAAGGCCAGTGGCTGGGCCCAACAGCTGCCCTGAGACCTTCACAGACAGAGGAGCCGCCCTGTCTCTGGTGACTCCAGGCAGCCTGGGGAAGCTGGAAGGATCTTTGAGGGTAGAGGCGCTGATGAGAAACCAAACTGACTTAACACTCCTTGCTAGAATGACTTTGCTGACCCTGGCAGCTGGCCCACATCTTGGCAGAAGGAGAAAAATGGGTTGCAGCTGGTTTTCTAGTTTTGTTCTACTTCTCCTCTCTGCGTGGAGACTTGTTCCCTGCCAGCCTGATCCATCTTGCTCCTCTGTGACTCCGACACTGCCTCTACCTTGGCTCAGCCCTGGGCTGCGCTGGCAGGAAGATGACCTCTGGGGCTGGGGCACCCTGATTTGCTACCACTCCATCTGCACCCAAACTCTATGACTATTAGGGCTGGGCTTGCAGGAGGATAAAGGCTGGACTCGGATGACCTAGGTCTTGGCTGGCCACTAACAGTGACACTCTGGTCGCTGACCCCTCAGCTTGTAGGGGTCCTCTTTGTCCAGTCTTCCCTCTCCTTTTTCTTCCTTGCTCCCAGCTCTTTCTCTTCCAGTCATCCCTAAAGAGCCACCTTGGCCCTACTGGGGCCCCTGGGGATCAGAGTGACCAATAACCCCTCATTCTGCAGCTTGAATGGAGATGCTCACAGGGTATTTTTGTCTACCTCACATATATAGTATTTAGGACAAAAGAGAGTATTTATATAGCTAAGATATATGGGAAAGTATTTATGTTATTTATATAGTTTCTCTATTTCACAGGCAGCACATGTGGAGCGTGTGTTTCCCCAGAAGCCCTCTGTCTGGGGAAACACAGCACGGCCTGATTGGGGCCCCCACTGAGCTAGATGCCAGATGGCTGGCGGAGGTCGCATTAGCTCAGTGTCCCACTATTTGTCTCGGAACTGGTGAGCACGAGGCTCCTTTGTGATGTGCCCTGCTGGCTTGATCGGGAGCCTCCTTGTGAAGTCTTTGTAGAGTCTCTGCTCCTCTGGGTCCCAGGCCCCCTTCTTTAGCTCTGACAAAAGTATTTTGCTCAGAATAATGACAAAAAGGATGACCACACCTGGCATTTGTAAAGCACTTTCCATTTCCAGAAACACTTTCATCTATTTAATCACCTGATTTCTCCATTATCCTTGGGAGGTAGTTGGGGCTACATTACTGTGCCCATTTTTCAGATGAGGCTCAGAGATGCAGGTCTGTGCTCAAAGTCACACAGCAGGGAATTATTCCATCTATATTTACTGAACATCACATGGACTTGGCACTGGGGGAGCCGACTTATCCCGACCCTGGGAGCCAAAGCCCAGGAGCTCAGGGAAGTGGCTTCTTTCCTCACTGCATGACTCTGGCCTTTTGAATGTGGAGGGCATGACAGCATTTCCCACAAGTTGGAGTCCCATGTTTCCAGGACTGGGACTGCCTGAAAGGGCTGGAGAGACCCCGCAGAGATCATTCCAGCAGTTCCCCAGCCCGCATTGCCCCAGAAGGTCGGGCTACTTTACTGGGCCCCTCCAGCCCACAAATGAGTTGTGTTTGCTCTCATTCGAGGTTTTCCTTTTTAAGATACACTGTTTCTCACTGGGTTTCTGTTTGTGTTTTTGGGTTTTTTTCCTTGAAAAATCAGTCCCATTGATAAACTGGGTCTACGTTCCCAACTGGCTGCAGTAAGCCAGTTCAAGGTATCAGACGTAGGGGGGCTCTCTACTTTGCCAAGTACCCCTTTCCCCAACCCTCCTCACTCATGGATGTTCTCACCAGGCTGTCATGAGTGCACAGAGTCTGCCCTCTGCTCTAGTTAACTCCAGGTACCCTGGAATCCTGCATAGCCTGGAAAACAGATGGACATATACCCCTGCTAACCCTGAAGTTTATTTCTTGCTTTCCAAAGTCTCCTTTCCCAACAACCCTGAACTTCCGTTGCTTTTCATCCCAGCACATTTTAGAATTACAATGGTAGATATCTTTTATTAAATGCGTACTACATCCATCTGCCCATCCGTGATTATTTATGATGTTCCTATTGAATCCCAGGCACCCTCCTGGGTGCTGGGGTACAGCAGTGTATGGAACCAAGTCCTGGCTTGTGGGACTGACATCCTGGTGGTGGAAAGACAATTAACCAATAACTACATGCCAGTTATTTGTACTTGTTTCACGTTGATTTATTGTACTGACCTTGCACATTGGACACTGCCACCTGGATTGGCTAAGGAAAGATGGGAAGACTCCTAATTGCCGCTAGCAAGTGATGTGTTGGGATTGGAACACAGATCTCCTGGGTTCCACAGTGTGAGTGCTTTCTTCTCCATATTGCTGTGTCTCCTCAGGTGCAGGTAAGGCAGGGAAAGGTTACTCCTCTTTATGGATTCTGGGTAAATTGAGGCCTAGAGGAAGGATGTAATCTATCTCAGATTACACATCAGGATCAGATTAGAACCTGGGTGTCCTCTGGAGTTGATAAGTATTTCTAGAGCCCTCACCCTGTGGCCAGAAATGTGGGATGGCTAGAGGTAGAATATGGCGAAGCAGGAGTCTGACAGGGGAAACAGACTTGGGATCTGACAGGAGAAACAAGATGCATGGCATGAAACAGTTTAGGCCATTTACATGTCAACACTCAAGTCCCTCCTCCTGCCACACTACCTTCCCAGTGTGCTCTGGGAAGCCACAGCTTCTAGGGATCTCAGGCAAGAGGCCCTTTTCTGAAAAAGAATAGCAGATTGGGCTATTTCCCAGTCATACCTGCTCTGCCCTAGCTCCGCAGCCCTTCCCTGGGGTCCTCAGGGAGGGAGGCAGCCCTGAGGGAACCTTCTTTTCCACCTGCATCCCAGTCCTGACATGTTTCTTGGACCCAGAATTCCTGGGCTGGGCTTCCAGCTGGTTCTGAGCAATGACAGACAGCTGATTCCACAGGCGGCAGCAGCCTCCAGCTCATCAAGGGATTTCTCACCTGCCTTCCCCCTTGAACATCAAATATGGTGCACCCTCTTTCTTTCCAGACAGGGGAAGCTGTGGCACGGGACAGTTAGGCCACATCGCCAGCAAGCAAACCCAGGTCTTTTGCCTCTCTTGTTCTTTCTACCCTATGCTGCCTTCGGCCTCCCCACCCCCCACCCCCTTCCCTATTCTCCTGCTCCTGCCTGTAAACCGGTTCCCAAACAGGCCCTCGGGCTTCCCTACCTTCAGCTGCTCAAACTGCCACTCTTCCTAGGGGATCAGGGCTTGTTGAGACAATCACTAGGTAGGTTCCTATCCATGGTATCCCCCTTTGAAAAAGCATTTAGCCATATCTGCACACACACCATCTCTCCATATTTATTTTGTTGAATCACTTGTGAGAACTTTGCAGACACTGGCAATCCAGTACTTCATCACAAACCTCCTAAAAACAAGAACGTCCTGGGGGTTTAACATTGATGCAGTGCCATCCATCTTCAGACTTCCCCAATTCACTCTCAAAATGTCCTTTATGAGCTGGCCATGGTGGTGCATGCCTGTCATCCCAGCACTCAGGAGGCTGAAGCAGGAGGATCGCCACGAGTTTGAGAACAGCTCGGGCTACCTAGTGAGTTCAAGGCCTCCCTGAACTACATAGCAAAACACTGTCTCAACAACAACAAGACTCCCCCCAGTCCAGGACCCACACAAGAATCAGGCATTGCATTCAGCTGTCATGTCTCTGCTGCAGTCCAGAGTAGACCTCCGGCTCTCTTTACTTCCATGACATTGGTAGTCGGAAGAGTTCAAGCCAGATGTCTCGTAGAACATCTCTCAACTGAGAACGGTCTGATTGTTTCCTAAAATTTCCAGAAGCTACCTGAGTGTTCCTACCCATGCATATGGTCAGGAGCCACAGGATGTCACCTTGTCCTGTCACTGGTGATGTTGGATTTCATTGCTTGGTTAAGATGGTTACTGCCAGATTGTCCCGGTGCAAAGTCACCCTTTTCCCTTTGTGACCCATGACTCATCCCCTGGGCGGTGCTTTGAGACTGTGGGAATATCCTGTTGCCCAACATTTTACCCAATAGTCACAGCACTCCCTGGTGACCCTTGCCCAAATCCACCCAAAGTGCTGATTCTCTAATTCCATCATCTCTTCTGTTTATTAGTTGGCATTCTTCTACACACATGAGCTTTCCTTTCTTCCCTACCCATATGGGATTCCTTTTTATCTTTACAAACACTCTGCAGAGTAAGAATTATAACTCCTATTTTGTGGACAAAGAAACTGAGGTCCAGGGAGTTTAAAACATTTGCTGAGTGAGTGGCAGAGTCAGGATTCAAACTTAGGCCTTTCTCATCCCTAAGCTCCTGCCCACTGCCCTCTGGAACCGTCTCCATTTGCTAGGTTGCTTCTCTGATAATCTTTGCTCTGAGCAGGGGTTGAGGAGACTGTCCCCTCCCAGTAGGATGCCTGAGGCAGGTGGGGAAGGCACTGGAGATGGGGGAGATTTCCTGTCTTAAAAAGCATGAGCCAGGCTTGTTCTCCACAACCTTCAGCCCACCTCCCTCCTCACCACTCCAGAGGACCTCATCCCTACTGGCCCTGTTCTGGCTCTTGCTGTATTCTGGGCTCTGTGGAGTGTGAGACTATGGTGACCCCAAGTCCTGGAGCGACTGAGACAGCCCTAAGGTCAATTCTTCTGCTCCCCAGACTCCTGAAGACATATACAATAGTCTCCTCATGTGTACGCTTTCCAGGTGGGTGAATACAGCTGCCAGCTCAACACCAAGCACAGCCTGCCAGGCCCAGTTATAGACAAGAGCTGCAAATGCTAGAGCAAGGATCTGGGACAGGGTAGGGGACTTTCAGGAAGGGGAAGGCAGGTGGGATCCTTCCCCTTTACTCCCCCTTCCTAGGTCATACTCACTCTCACTTGGGCTCCCTTCGTGTAACCACTCATGCAGCCACATAATGGGTCATCTAAGGTGTGCTGGACACGTGACAGAGTGCTGGGGTGGCATGGCAATGAGACCTAGGCTGGCCTTCAGAGAGGTCACAGACAAGGAAAGAGATCACTGGAATGCAGGGTCTCAGGACTCTGAGCAATGCCACTGTGTGAGTCCAATTGCCTGGGGAACTCCTAGGTCGGGCCATTTATTTGTTAATAAGGGTGGCAGCACCATGGGCACATACAGCCATGATCCCCATTTCATGAAACTGAACCCAGAGTGGTGCCCTGCCACGTCCAGGGCTCCAGAAAATTGCTGGGCCGAAGATCCAACAACCTCCTCCTTTCTCGTCCCTAGGAGTGGAGGGCAGGGCCTCCAAGGCCTGGGGACTCAAGCAGGGGCATCAGGGAGGAGCCAGGATTCACCATGGCTGGCCGGCTCCTTCCTTCTCCTAGGGTTCTCCTCCCTCCTTCTTTCACCTCCCGCCCTCTCTCTCTTTCTCTCCTCGCTGCATACCTGCACAGCAGAGGCTGGCCGTGTCTTGGGTGTCTTATCGCCCCACTCCCATCCCCAGTCCCTGGGGGCTGTGGGGCCCACATTCCTCCCTGGCTCTCTCAGGTCCATTAGTGTGTTTATGCTAGAGCCACTCAGGGGAGCTGAGCTGGACCCCCCACCAGCCCCACTATGGAGGCTGGCCAGTTGAGCGATGGAGGCCAGTCAGAGCCATGGCAGACCTGACCCACTGTCTGAATTCCTGCCCCCGCCACCACCTGAACAAGTCTAGGGTGGCCAAAGGCCTGGGGAGCAATGGTAGCCCCAGTCCACCACCCCTTCCTGCACGGCCCCTCCTGCAGCTGACAGCCTCTAATCTCAGCTGTCTTCGTGCAGCCAGCCCCCAAGCCTGGGGTCACCTGACGCCGACACATTTTAATTCACAAGCTGATTTCTGCTTGTTGGCAACATGTCATTTCTGAAATTGCTTTCTCTGCCCAGAGGCAGGAGATGTCAGAGCGCGCAGGTGTGGCTGCGGTGCCGCCTCCCACCCCACCCCCACCTCCAAGTTCAGGAAGGATTAAGGGGTGTGGGGGGCACACAGGAGCTCCTCAAGCTCTGCTTCTCATGTTTCCCTAAAGGCTGGAGGCCAGGGACGGGGGATGCTGGGAATGGCCTCTGTTCTCCTGTGTAGCCTGAAGACAGAGACTCCGGGTTTTGTAAATGAAGTTGCTACTGCAGCTATTGACAATAGCAACAGAGGTTGCTTTGAGCACACTCAACACAGGTGCCAGGCAGTTGGCAAAATGCCCCTCTCATGCACAGTTACATCTGAATTTCATGACAGTCCTCCAAGTTGGTGTCATCCCTACTTTCTAGCTGAGAAAACTGGGGGTCAGAGAGGTTAGATAACTTACCTGAGGTCACACAGCAAGTGTAGGACGGAGGTAGGACTCAACACAATGACGCCAAGAGGACCAGGATTTGGAGTTCTGGGAAGGGATGAGCCACAGAGCTGGGGAGTACTAGGGGCTGCCTGCTTCTGTATTTGCTTCATAACTGGTTTAAATATCTCCACTGAAATTGGCCAACTACTACATCGTCCAATTTTTGGTCCCTCTTTTATATTTCCTTAGCCTTTTGCCTATAACTCAATTAGCAATTGTCTCTCAATATCGATAGCCATCGTCTTATTGGATGAATGAGTGGAAAGACAAATGCATAAATCAACTTGTGAATCTTGTTCTTTGTACTCTCCCCCCATCCCCATTTCCCTCCCCAGCAGTGTCCAACTATAGCAGGTTTCCTGTTGTAGCTGACACCTCGTTCCTCTCTGACATGCTGGCTGCTCACTTCCTAGTCTCCTGCCCTTTTTTCTCCTCCCTTTCCTTCCCTTCACTCCCTATCACCTCCCTTTCATGGCTCCCAGAACTCCTGGCTGCCTTGATCACCAGGAATAATGCTGTGCAGAAGCCTGAACCTGGAGCTCCCAAAAGATGGATGAGCTGACCCTCCAGGAGAGAGCCTGCTGGCCCCCTGGCAAAGAAGACACACGAGCCTTCCCACCTCTCAGCTCCACCTGCTTCTCTGGGGATGACCTGCCCCTTCCTGCCTCTCCTTCCAGCCCTTCCGAGGACCCACAGCCTGGGCCAGAACTAAGGATGTGGCCAGGTTGTCTGTCCTCACCTGCATTGGTTATACTGGCATCCAGCATTAGCTTTAATCCAAAGCTTTCCACAGCCGTCATCCTGCCCCAGCGCTGGCAGAGAGCAACACTGGTAGGGACAGGGTTAAGCTAGAGACATCAGAGATCCACAGCAGAGCAGGCCCCTTCCCATCTTCCAGAGGAAGAAAGGGGAGATGATAGGGGAGTGGGGCACGGATCAGTAGGAACATCTTCAGCATCACTGGGGTGGTGCTGAAATGGGGTGAGGACTGGGGAGCACAAGGAGACTTGCTGTGTGGTGAGGCTCCATCTCCTGAACCACAGCTCTTCACTTTATAGGGATTAATGAAAAGTACCGTTTATGTTCCCACATAAAATTCACACCCAAGTGAGGCAAAGTACAGAGAATAATGAAGGATGGATAGAAGGGGACAAGGGAATAGATCTCTTGCAATAGAGAAGGGGCTCAAGAGTACAAGGGCAAGGGGTGAGGAGGAGGGGAAGGGGAAATAAGTAGAAGAAAGATATGTCACATACAAGAACCTAATAAGCTCAGTGAATGCAAACATTATACGCCATAAATGAGCTAATATTAATAATATCAACATGAATGAAAATCAGGATAAGAGAATTAAAGGAGGAGGGAGGGGGTAAGGAAGGAAGAGGGAGTTAAAAAAAGAAATAAGCTATAGTTTATACATGTACCTGGCCCCTGAGATAATTATAAACTACATGTACTGCAAACATGTACCAATAAAAATTTTTAAAAGTTAAAAAATTATACTTAAAAAATGAAATCAGAATTCAGTTCACAGAGGATGGTCAAATGTCCCAAGAAGGGACAAATGGTCATTAAGAGATAAACAGAGTCCCCAGGGAATATGGTCTTGGGAGTTAGCAAGAGCCAAGTAGGTGGCAAGTCGCGTTTCTTCTTGGAGCCACCTTCATTTAAGAAAAAATCCGTATATAGACATCTCTCTAAATAAGTCTCTTGGATGGATACATGGGTAGATGGATGGATGGACAGGCAGCATACACAGCACTTCTACCGTATGCCAGGCACTATTCTGTGCCCTAGGGATGAAGTAGTTAACAAGGCCAGCACAGTCCCTGCTCTTGAAGAACAGAGACAGATAAACAAATCATCACTATTCAGTGTGATGAAACAGACAACCTGCTCCCTGGGGAGCAAGGTGGGAAAGCAGGGAGACTTTTGACTGTGTCCCTTGTTCTTGCTCTTGAATTCTGAACCATGTGAATGTATTACACATCCCAAATAAATAATTAAACAGAACAGAATAAAGATAAAGCATGATGATTTTTAACAAAGGGGAAGTAGGGAACACCAGTGGGCCGTAGGATGCCATCTGAGACAACGCCCCAGAGGAGTAAGGGTGCAGTCACCGCCCAAAGCTTAAGGGGGAGTTGGCTGGGCAGGGAGCAGTGGGGGAGGAGGATGTAGGCTTTAGTGGGAGGTTATGGCAAGGAGTGATTAAACCAACCTTGCAGGATCTCTGGGGGAATTAGAGGGCATCCCTAGAAAGTGCCTTGCACATACACGAGAATGTGCTTCATGTATGGTGCCCATTGCCATTGCTATTCCTCAATAATGTTTTCTGTCATTGGCAGGGTCTAGAGAGAGGAGACCCTAATGTTGCCTCTGACTCCCTTGATAGATTCCTGGCCTCTGGGTGTCCCATGGTGACAGGAACTCCCATCCTGCTGTAGCATCTTACAGTTTCCATCAACCTAGCTCTGCGTGCAGGGAGGTGGAAAGGGTTGAATTTCAGGGTGCCCCATTCAGGGGACCCATGCTTCTCCTACACAGTGCCCTGCCAAATGTGGGACCAAAAGCAATCTCTGAGGTTCTGAGGGTTCACCTCCTCTCATAGACCAGGAGACCTTCTCTGCAGGAGACAAGGGCCAGAACCCCTCTCTCCTCTCATAGACCAGGAGACCTTCTCTGCAGGAGACAAGGGCCAGAACCCCTCTCTCCTGCAGGCCCAACGCAGTGTAGTGTTATAGCAATGTAAACCAATGCTGCTGAGCACTAGTGACGTGCCTGACGCTATGCCAGAAGTTGTGCATGGATTACCGCCTGTCCTCACAGCTGCCCTGCCAGGAACAAGGCCTGCAATCATGAACCCCTTTTATAGATGAGAAAATGAGGCCTGCAAAAGTTAAGTGACCTTCATGAGGTCACACTGCAGGCTTCGGCCCCAGGTGGCCTCTCGGTCACTTCCTGCTCTCAAGTCTCAAGGTGTCTGTACTTGCCTGCTTGGCTTTTCCCCACAGTGGGAAGAGAATCATTACTTCAGACTCATCCCGCGTCTATTAACAACCAGAATTGATTTGTGTCCTAGTTTTTGAACTCTGATGTTTTGAAAATCCGATTTCCAGGCAGGCTAAATGGTCAGAAGCTGGCTATGTGTGGATGAGGACTGGGTAGGAGGGTGTTGCTTCCTTAGAGGGCACCCTTTGGATCCTGTCCCTTTAGATCAGGACCTCTGGGCTGTGACCACCTTACCCAGCAGGAAGACCTGGTGATTACATCCCCTCTCTTTCTTCTTGGAAGACAGTGAAATGCATGTCTTAACCTGCAGCTCCATCCTGTCATCGGCGGGCTCTAGCCAGGTATTGGTGATCAGGGCCTCTGACCCCAGGGAGGGCATCATGTAGTCCTTCCTTTCCTGCTACAGCAGCCTCCGGCCCTTCTATCTCTTGAAGGGGTTAATTGCATATCATTGACCTTCTAGAGACCTGAAAGAAGCTTCCAGTAATAGCCATCCCCCAGCCTTGCCGCCTGGATTGGGATTCTTTATTGATGGCCCTCTCTGTGCCTTAATTCTTACACCATCAGTAAAATGGGGATAGTGATGTTGACACCTACATTATGAGCATTACATTTGGTAATCAAGGGCTTCCAATAGTGCCTAGAGCATCATCTGCTCCAAGCAAGCATCAGCTGCCATTATCATCGCCACCATTGCTGTGATCGTGTAATGTATCCCGACAGCCCCTCTCATGCCACCTTGGAAGCTCCACCCTACTCAGGTCTGCTCTGTGTCTCTTTGTCCCCCATCCATGCTCCTCACTCCCCTTCCCTCCCACCCTGTCCCCACTGCTCCTGCGGCCCTTTGCTGGCTAATAATGCTGCTGTCAGTTCAGATTAGAGCCCATTACGTTCCTTCATCTCAGCTTAACATTTTTGTGGTTTCCCATCTCTGCCTGAAGTACTCCATGAAGGGTACGGGCTGCCCAGATGGAGGGTGCTTTGGGAGGAAGATTGTGTGTCTGTGAGGTCCCCTGGTGGGCTTCCCTGGATTCCTACTGGTGAGAGAAGGATCAGATTTAGGGACAAAGGGGAACAGCCCTCCATGGCTACTGACACCCTGAGAGCAGGGAACAGAGGCCCTTGAATCTCTGCATCATTGCTGGGGAGTAGACTCACAGTCCAGTGTCTCAGGACAGGCCACTCCCTGCTGTAGACCATGTTTTGGTTCCTCTGTCTGTAAGGAGTCCCAGGGTTGTAAAATTCTGCATCTGGTGAGACTCCTGCCGAAGCTACTGAGTCCAGCCCTTGAGCTGGAATCTGTCCCCTGCAGCTGTAGGATGATCTCTTTCCGACAGTGTCAGCCATAGTGACCCTTCTCGGATCTCACTACAAGTCTGGCTTCCTTAGGTTCAAATTCCAAGGATCTCACCAGTCACTGGGTCCCTCAGGCAACCTAGGTGAGGCTTACAGGAAGCGGAAAAAGTGGGAGCAAGGGGAATGGGAGGGGAATGCAAAGACTAGAGGAAGATGGTCACGTCAATGAGTGCTTGCAGTAAGTTCTTGTGCTGAGGCCTTTGTGCCCTGTTGCATTCCCTCCATAGCCCCCTGAGATGGATACTCCTACCACCATTTTATAGGAGAGGAAACTGAGGCATACAGAAATACATTGCCTTACTCAATACAGACCCTTCAACCTTCTCCGTCCCAGCCCATCAGTTCAGCCAGGAGGGTGTCACCGTGCCTGCAGAGAAGACCAAGGGGAATTTCCCCACCAAAAGGTATATCCCTGCCTCTGGCCTGTCAGCCTTCCAGCCAGAAATGTCTTCACAGGGGCCAAGTCTCACCCTGCCACCAAGGCTGGTCTTTATCCTCTACCCATCGGGCCGAGGACCATTCTCCTCAGGGGCTTCAGGGTCCCCAGAGCTTTCTTGGCTCCAAACTACATGGTTTCTGTTTCCAGTAAACCGAACGCCAGCCTGCAGAGCTTCAAATCCCCTTTCATTGTTGGTGGCTGGACATGTCACACGCCAGCTTAAAAACCTCAGCTGTTTGTTCTCAGCTCCTCAGCTCCTCTCCACCATCCATCCACCGCCCAGGCCTGTATTTCTCAAGGTCCCTGGCCCTAGCTACATGTGACACCTCTGTGCCTTTGCTCTCTTCCAAGAATGACTTTCCTTTCTTTGACCACCTGGCTCCTGCACAGCCTTTGAGACCCAGCCATAGAAGACGTCCCAACTCTTCCAAGACAATCACGCCCCTGTCAAAGCTTCTGCCATCAGATTGGTTTCCCCTTATGCCTGCACTAACCACCCTGCATGGTACGCACCTGTCCACCCGTCCTCTTCTCGCTTCCCCACTGGGCTGTGAGTTCCTTGTGGGCCAGGCTTGGCTCTCATCCACCTCAACTCCTGAAAACATTCTTCTCTTTCATTCTTCCTTCTTCTGTCCCTTCTTCTTTCCCTCTCCCCTCCCCTTTCAATATGTATCTTTGTAAGTGTTTATTCAGTGCTCCTGTGCCCCAGGTGCTGGGGTTCAAGGATAAATGAAAGTTTTCATGGAGTTTACAATCCAGTGGATGACATACATAATCAAATACTTACACAATTAATCAAAAGATTGGAGAACTGTAGGTGCTGGACAACATTCTACAGTCCAGGACTATTTGATTTCTCTTAGAAGCACCTGACTGTGAGAAACACGTTACTCTATTCAAACCTTTCCTAGTATCATGCTGGTTGGCTTCTCCAACTATCCATGTGACCAATGCAGTTTAGTCTTGGGGCCTTTATGGTCATTGTGGATGAAGGGCGGATGCCTGTGAGACAGTGCATGTTAGCAGGACAGATTAGGTCTGTGCCTCTGTGACTTAGGCAGGCCTTTATATACATGTCATTTGTGGGATCCCCTCACCATAAGGAGAGGTGACAACAACCATCAAATTCTGAGCTGACACTGGAAGCCTAAAGAAACCAAACTGGAAAAGCTCTGGTTTCTGTATGCTTCTAGAGAGATTTGTATGACAGTTAGCAAGAGAAAGAAGCAAGGAGCCCAATTCGTTCTTCTGGGTGAAGACAGACCCTTAGAAGGGATAAGGTGGCCAGGCAAGGGCCAGGAGTCCTTGGTGGGGTTAGACAGTGTACATAATGCTTCAAGTGTCTCTGTGGAGGCAGAGACGACTTGATGGACATCTTCACTAAGACACAAACAAGACTCCTAGTACATCTGGATAAGCACAGCTGCCAGGCTCGACACCAGTTCCTTATGGTCAATCTGCTTGTGGCATTCAGCAATCCAATCCTCACCCATGCCTTGGTTTGACCTGATGAGACCATGATACCCACCTCCATCCATTCTCTATGGTCAGTAAATTAGCTCTTGAGATTTGGAAAATGCCTACTATGCCCTCTTAAGTGTCACACAACCAACACTCACTCTCTGAACCCCTTAGTATGTCCAAAACACTACTGACTTTCAGTGGCATAATGAAGTCACTCTGCCTCGATTGCTCTAAGCCTAGTACCCCAGTTCTTTAACCTTAGCACGTTGGATGTAAAGCTAAGCACTGAAGATGCAGCTCTATGCTCTAATAACTTCCAGCCTTGCAGTACTGAGCAACTAGCAGTACAGAGATCCTTTCCTTCTCTGGACCCTGGGCCCCGCTCGACAGTGACAAGGAGGGTCAGACTGCCTGACCTTGGGTCCTTGCCACACCTCATATACTTCCCATGTAAATTCTACACACAAGGTCACTAGGTGATCTGCTGGAGTCATTAAGTCCCCCAAGACAAGTGCCAGGAAACCTACCAATTGAGTAATTAGGCTTACCCGACACTGCATCCCTTGAGGGAGCAAACATGGACTTCAGCCACCCTCCCCACTGTGGCGGGCAGAAGCAACGGGCGCCTAGGGGGTCCCCTGGTGGAATGTGGCTGTGGTGGGCGCTGGGACAGAGGGCTCGGCTGACAGATCTAAGGCTGCCGCAAGTCACCAGGTCTCCGTGGGGCGGGCTGCTGCCGGCCTCCCTCCTGTGGAATGACAAGCCCCTCTCCCCCCACCTGGCGTTTAATCTTTAATGCAGCCCCAGCTGCCCTGGGGCAGGACCCATCAACCCACCCGCTCTGATAAAAGCGATAATTAGCTCTTTTTCAACTTTTCCCTTCTCCCCCTCCATTCTGATGTGTGAGCATTGGGAGGATTCCAGCTAATGGGCCTGCCTTCAGCCAATTCCAGGCCCATGCAGACCGGAATGCGCGGGGTCATTAGCCAGGCCTCCCGGGCAGGGACTTGTGCTCAGGACGTGCTGGCCAGCTGGTCTGGGGTGTCCCAGCCACCATGAGCACCCAGCCTCAGCAGAGCAGACCTGTCTGGACCTGCTGGATCCCACCTTCCTCCACGGCAACCCCTATTCACACCTCAGCATAGCCCACTAGAAGATGGCCTTAGGTTTCCACAGGGGCAGGCCAAGAGGACACGGGGCCATCCGTCCCCAGGCATCGCCCTGGTCCCAGGGCGGGGAGCCCAGCCCGGGTTCAGCTACCGGTCATGTCAGAGGCTGCTGGCTGGGATCCCCCACCCCCGCCCAATCAATGACTTATAATAACTAACTGGTGCGTGGAGCCTCATCCCTTACAAAGTGCTTCCAAACAACTTGGTCAGGAAAGAGCTGCAGCCTGGGGCTTAACCATGCAGGCCTGGGAGCTGCGCTGCCACGTCAAACCATAGCCTCTCCATCAGTGTTATAAGAAATTGAACCTCTCGGTGCCACACACAACTCTCTCATCCATGAGGTGAGGATGGTCACAGTCTTGTCTATCTTGTGTGCTGTTGTAAGGATTAAATGAGCTGACATACCTAAAGTGCTCAGCACAATGCCTAGACTGGCCATTGCGTTCATCAATGCCCTTGATTCTCTCACCAAGCCTCTGTTTCACAGGTGTTCAGATAAGTGGTGACTTCCCTAGATTTCATTTTCTTAATAGTTGATTTATCAAGTCCTCAGAGCAGCTTTCTATGCAGGTCCTGTAATTCCCATTTTGCAGAGGAGCAACAGTAAATGGTAGTACAGAAAGATGTTTTCTGCTTCTCTAAGACTCCTGCCTTGTTTGAAGGCATCTGGTCTGGAGAAGCCTGGTACTGCTGAGGCTGCCTGAGGACTGGGAGCAGGGGTGAAAGCAGAGCTTGACCTGGGCTTGAGGGGTAAGGGCCTCGTACTAGCAGGTTCTCAGAGAGACCTCCTGGAGGTATAAATGGCTCTTGCTGGGGATGAAGAAAGGCTAGTTTGGTGCCCAAGACATGAGTTAGTCAAGTTCCATTATGGTCACCTCTGTTCTGCCTCTGTTTCCTCTATCTTCATATTGCATTCTACCTTCTGATGACGTTCTTCCTACTGCAAGGCAGCACTTGCCACTCAGTGTCCCATGTTCCTCCTAGAGTCCAGTTGGGAGGAGAGTGTGCAGAGATGTATGACTTTGGCCTAAACACCTCCTTCCTACCTGCACCCAGGGTCTAGGCCAGGAAAAAGTCTGGGACCACACTTTTGGATCTTTGCAGGTTCAAGTAAAATGCTACAGATTGTGATTCTCCTAGAGGTTCCTGGGGGCACTGTAGAGTAACCAAAAGCTGGTTGATGTGCCAGAGGAGTAAGTTGCCAGACAAAGAAAAAACTTCAGAAGAGAAAGAACTGTGCTGAGCCTACTGGGATATGAGCAAAGCGCAGGCTACAACTCAAGAGCATGGAGTAGACTCTGGCTTAGTTTTCTCTTTTCCCCTCTGCCCAGCTCTGACCAACATCTACAGCCTGGTGGTTACTTAGTGCCAGAAAGCTGAAATCATAGGGGTCTCCAATATTAATGCCACAGGGTCAGCAGCACTCAGATGGCCCAGAGACAGAAAATATCTTAGTGGTTGCCTAGGACAAGGGGGAGGAGGGGATGGGAGTGATGAGGTATGAGTTTCAGGGGAAAGTAATGAATTAGATAGTGAGGATTATTGCGTAACTCTGGGAATGTAACCCACTGAATTGTATACTTTGAAACAGTGAACTTTATTATATGTGAATTATATCTCAATAAACATTATATAGAACATGTTAGAAGTTGTATTAAGTGGGTAGATTATTATCTTATGTAATTCTTACAGTGACCCCACGCTGGAGGTAGGTAGATGTCTAGTGGTGTGATTAAGGGCATGGGATTTCCAGATGAAGTATGAGGTCATATTCTCAGCTTCTTCCTCTGCTAGTTCAGGGACCTTGAACAAGTCACTCAACCTCCATGGGAGGCAGGGTCTGCCTCCGTGTGATCTGTGTGTTATCCGCCAGCACAGTGCTTGGTGTGTAGAGTAACCAAGTAACATTACAGTGTTACAACCTCCTCCCAATCATTGCTCCTTTTCAAGCCCTCTGGAAGTTTAATCACCCTTAGAGTATGAAGATGAGGAAGAAGGAAAAGGGAGATCATCTATAAGACAGTCAATAGCTGCTTCTTCCGGCCAACTCATTCCAGTATGTTGGGCTTTGCAGGACATAGCAGGGTAGAGAGGCCACCACTCCAGCTAACCTCTATCAGGCACGTTGTCAGCAGATGTATTTTATCTTCACATTTTATCCCATAAACATGACCTAGGCTGGTGATACAGCTAATTTATTCATAATTGAACACCATCTACAAGTCAAGCTCTGTATTTTGGGCTCTAAGACAGAGTGAGGATCAAGACAGTCTAAAGTCTTGCCCTCAATGGAGCTTATATTCTTCGGAGAGAGAGAGAACAAAGAAATGAATCACTGATAATGTATTTTCTAATCAGCTATACAGCAGTGAAAGTAAATAAAGTGCAATGACTACCCTGTATAGATAGCCAAGGAAAATATGTCTGAAAAACTGGCTTTTGAGCTAAGAGAGGAGAAAGCCTGCTGAGTTAGAGGGAAACAAAGCGTGAATGAGCTCAGCACATTTGAAACACTGCAAGAAGGCCAGTGTAGCTGAGAAGGAGCTGAGAAGAAGCTGCCAAGTAGCTGCCAAGAAGCGAGACAAGCAAACCCTGGAGGGAGGCAAATCCTGTTACAGAGCCCTTCTTGGATCTAGTGCAGCAGGCACCATGGGAAGATTCTCTAGGCTTACCTGTGGGAGCAAGCTGCATGGCACATCCCCAAGGACTATGTCTCACTATGGTGTCTCTTCACACTTAAGGCAACTGAGTGAAGGTTTAGTCATTTGCCATGAATTCTTTGGTTGCCTCCCCAGTGTCCAGCTGTCAGGTACTGTCTCTGGACTGGATGGAAGAGGACTTTTACCGCTGGGGCTCCTTTTCATTTCGGCTATAGATCTTATCAGGCAAGCAACTCTTGGAAGCATCTCCTTTCTGGGTAGGCCATGGGGGTGGGGTGCACATGAGTTTGGATGTCTTTTCTCCTTGGCAAAGTCAAGTCCAATCTTTAGCTCTACATTGTGAAGAAATTATGAGAAATGGGGGCTCATAGGTGTCTACTTATTTAAACCTTGTAGGAAATGGATGGTGGGGTGGGGGCAGAAAGGGGAGAGTGTGCTGGAATTGATTTTTTCCTGAAAATGTAGGGTTCCGAGTAATGCTTTGATGTGCATAAGATTGTGATAGAGGGAGAAAGAAAATGTTATAGCTGGAAGTTTTCACTAGGCCAAATTTTAACAACAAACAAGGAGCCGCTTGTGGCCAAGCAGTCAGTCAAGGAGAAAGACAAACAGGCAGAGACCCTTCTGAGAAAACCAGGCTGAGAAACCAGGGGTGGGTTTACCTGGCTGCATCTTGGGTAAGGGAACAAACACAACATACTCTATCTTTCGTCTTGTTGCCAGCAGACACTGTGAGTAGCTGACCTGATAGCTGGCTCTCCTTTCTTGATAAAGAAAACCCTGATTTTGATCAGATATCTAACCTTCTTTAGGGAAGGCATCTCTGCCTCCACCTAATTCTGACCCACCTGAACTAGGTGTAGTAAACGCTTTTCTCAGAGATTAGTTTGAGCACAGGCAGGTGATACAGCTAGCTGTGACAGCTGAAGGGGGGATCTGCTAGGGATCTCTTAAGACGGATCACAAGAAGAAATTATTCCTTCCATGCCTTGGTTATTTACAGATTGGCCTGCAGTTTGTGGGTGTTTGGCAGCCATATTGATACCCTGAGGTGACATGGCAGGTACTTGGAGGATGGTCAAGCAGAAAGATTGAAAAAAAATCTGAGATCTCAATGATGCTATTGAGCCCCACTTGACCTAAAGAAATGTCACCATACCTCTGGCCTTGTTTTGTAAGATAATATCATTTCCTTTTCATTTAAACCATCTCAGGTAGAGCTGAGTGATGCTATCTCCCTCCCTGGAAAACAATTGGAAATAAGGACTACAGCCATCTCCTCCATGGATTTCCAGTCCCCAACACCAAATCTGGCTCATTATGGCTACTCAATAGATGGATAGATGAATGGATGGACAGATGGATGAATGGATAGATGGAGCTCACCAGCTCTTACAGCAACTTTGTCCCAACATATGTTCTTCTGGTTCTCATTGTATCCTTGATCAAGGTCAGAGTGGACTAAACAGGTACAAAGTTCTTAACTCAGGAGACCTTCCAAAGCCTCCACATGGACATAGGCCTATCTGTACTTGGAGCTGACTGGAAAAATTGTACCTTACCAGCAAAGATCTCAGCAAAACCTCCTTGCCCAGGCTCTCCTGCATAGCTCCACTTCTCCCTTGAGGAGGGGCACTCCCACCTCTTCAGGGCTCTTTCCCTGGATAGACCTCTGCCTCCCAACTGCACCAGAAAGGAAACAGCTGTGCGGTATTACAGCGGGTCTCCACTTGTTCCAAAGCCTGTTTCTACATTGGATAAAGGGGCAAGCTGCACTGCTCTAGTGAGGTGAGCATAGCCAGCCTGTGTCACGGAATCTATAGATCCTCTGTGAAGAGAGTACTTGGAATAACTCTCCAGCAAGCGGCAACAGCTAGAAGGCACAGTGTTATCCTTCCGTAGAGCCACAGGCTGATTACTTTTATAGATGTCACACATGAATGAAGAGCAAGCTCTGGTGCAGGGTAACATCTGTGGCCAAGGGAGAGAGGGAAAACTATGACCCTCTCCAGGGCAATGGACCTGAGAACTATGACTTTGGCCTCTTAGGCAGCAGATGCTGGGAACTAAGTCATCATTCCCTATAGACGGTGTACATCTAGGTGGTGGTGTTTTGCAGCCTGGGACAGCCCAAGGGAAAGTAAACAGATTGGTAAGTCATCAGCTGGTTGCTAAATCCTGCAGCCCCTGTACTCTCTGAGCGTGGGGGTCGGTGGGTAGGGATCAAGTGTCTTTGAGTGTGTGCCCAGCTCTGCAGACCAGGGTTCTCCAAGGGACCTGCCCCAGTGTGAAGGAAAGAGGACCCCGCCCAGCAATGACGGAGAGCCCAGGCCATCTTTCCACAGCATCTGGGAGGAATGGGCAGGGCCGGATGTGGGCTGCTGACCTTCTCCCTTCCTCCCGCAGAGGAAGCTCCTCCTGCGCCACCTTTGTGCTGCCACTGGGCGGTTACAGATCATTCCCTGCCTGTCGTTCCCTTCCTGAGCAGTGAGGAGTAGCTCCCAGCCCAGCCCAGCCTCCACTCCCAAGACAGCCAACCCAGGAAGGTGCTCCAGGTCCTGGCCAAGGACCAGGGTATGGGTGAGGTGTGAGGGAAGACCTAGGGTCTTAGTCAAGTCCTCCCCCATCCCATCCCCTTCTGGAGTGTGGCTCCCTCACTTTTCCCATTAAAAAAAAAATGAAGAAAGAAAGAAACAGGGTCAGCAAGGACTTCCCTCTTCTGTTAAGCAACAGGTCTGAACCGGGCCAGCAGACGGATAATGAGCATCTCTGGCCTGGGAAGTTGGCAAATAAGTTTTATTTACCATAACACTATCATGTACCCTTTATAAATAAGAATAACTATAAACCTCCCAACAAACTTTTGAGAAAGGTGCTATTAACACACCCAGTTCACAAATGAGGAGGTTGAGGCACAGAGAGGTTAAGCAACTTAGCTAGGATTGCCATCTACTAAGTGGCAGAACCCAGATTTGACTTCAGGCTGCAGTGTTAATGCGCTTGGGTAACATACAATCCTGCCTTGCAAAGGTACAAAAATAAAAGCAGTGATTGAGCACCATGTGTATGCCAAGTGTCGTCACAGAGTCCTGTCTGGGGCCCACTATTTGGGAGATTATCACAGCTACCCAGTGGTTAGGTAATCAAGGCTATACTATGAAGGTTCTTAGGGAAATGGGAAACCAGAAGACAGAGGGATAAATTCCATCTAATGGTGGCATTGTGTTATGCCAGGTCCTTCCAAATACATGACTTCATTTTGTCTTGCAAAGTACTTGTCAGGAAACTGAAGGTCAGAGTAGTAAAGTAACTTCCTCAAGGATGCACAACTGACTACTGGTTCAACACGGATCTCTGAGAGCAAAGCCAGGTGGATTCGTACTACACCAGGAATGTACTAGAAGCACTAACCTATCAAGGAAAGGGTAGTCCAGATAATTCAAGTAGCCTGGCAAGGGCAACAGTCAGCAGGAGGCTTGGGATCCTTGGCTCTGTTGTTGCCAGGATGGCAGGCTCCCTGTAGGAATCTCCTCACAGAGAAAAAGATAGGGGAAGACCATGGCAGTGAGTACAGCAGTTGCCCCATAGATGCCTGAAACTATGGATGCTACTGAAACACACATATACTGTACCATGTTTTCTCCCATACATATGAACTTAGAACAAAGTTTGATTTATAAATTAGACACAATAAGAGATAAAAGACAATAACTAATAAAGAACAGTTGTAACAATATAATGTAGTAAAATGGACTTAAAACATAAATTATTTCTGAAAATTTCCACTTTTGAGATATACATATATATATATTTGGGAGGCTGGTGGGGGTCCGGGGGAGAACTCAGGGCCTTGCGCTTGCTAGGCAAGTGCTCCACCACTTGAGCTAAATCCCTAACCCCTCCACTTAATATTTTTTGACTATGGTTGACCTCAGGTAGCCAGAATTTTGGAAAGTGAGGTGGCATATAAGTCAAGACTAGTGTATTAGTCAGAACTTGTGGGCTCTTGAGGGTCAGGAGCGCAAGCCAGGCGCAGGCGCTGGGCTCCATGGGGATTATTGACCTCTGCTAGTGTCTGAGGGTTCTTCCTACTTCCTAGCCCCAGCTCTTACCATAAACAAGGCTTGGAGACCTCAGTGCAACTCAGCTCCCCTGATTTAAATGAAAACAAGGTAATCAATGTGTATGACTCTCAAAAATGTGTGTTATTTTCTTTAAAACAGGGGCAGACAGAAATGCTCCTTGATGGGAGGTAGGGGAGTTTGGCCCCAGCACAGTGGGAGAGCAGGCTGGGGGCCAGCCCAGGATGAGCTGCCGACCCACTAATCCCCCACCACTGGAATGTGCTTGATTCTAGGACATAAGATTTTGGGGGTGGTGAGCTACAGAAGATCCCTTTAAAAGCCAACCATCCAGGCAGGCTGTGGCCCTGCTGTTTGTCGGTTCTTGATGGATGAGCTCCCACCCTCCTGTGGAAGCTTATGTCCCTCCTCCTCACGCGCCCCCTCACTCTGTGAGGTCTGGCTTGTGCTAGGAAGCCTGTCAGTGTCGGGACACGTTGGCTCTATGGCCTGCAGCAGGAAGGAGGCCTCTGAGGCATACCTGCTGTCTGGCCTTCTCTTTAGAGGGCTCCTCTCTCCCCATGCCTCAGGGTCCTGAGCGCTTCCCTTTCAAAGCAGCTAAATTATTGCCATTAGTGCAGCTTGTCTCCTGGAGTCCTGAGAATAGGGCAAGGGAGGAAGAAGCCCTGACTCCTGGCTGGGAAGAACTGGGTATGGGGCTGGCCTAGTTGGGGCTGAGTCTGGGAGAAGGAAAGGTACAGGCCAGTGGCTTGGTGATGTCAAATGGGACCTTTTTCCCATGGGTGGCAGAGACAAATCACTCTGGGAACAGCCAGGAGTTCAGCTGTGGACCTCTCAGGCCCTGTGACTCCAGCTGAAGGAATCATGTTGAAGCCTGAAGAAGCCAGTAGTAGGGAGAGTCCCTAGGGCCAGGACCTCCATCTTCCCAAGTGAGGGCCTCTTTAAATGTTAGGCCCGGGTTCCTTACTCTGGTCCTCATCCTCAGGCCCATTCACCGCTAACACCTCTTGATGTCCCTCTTTCCTTCCTCCCCCACCCTGACTCTGGATCTCAGGGGTCTCAGAGGAGCCCATAGGGAGAGACTGTGGAGGCTGGAGAACTGGGGACTCAATTTGGGTTGGCCCTTGGTTTTGGGATAGGAAGGACCATCGAGGCAGTGCTCTACCCTGTAGGGGCCTGTGGTCTCCTGACCAGATGAAGGTGTACTCTAGACCAGACCTGTCTAATAGAAACAGCATGGGCAACAAAAGCGAGCCACACATTTTAATTTTAAATTTTGTTTGTTTGTTTGTTTGGTGCTGGGGATCGAACTCAGGGCCTTGTGCTTGCTAGGCAAGCACTCGAACCACTGAGCTAAATCCCCAGCCAATTTTAAATTTTAGAAGTCATATGAAAAAGGAAAATGACTGGGCAAGGCCTTGGGTTTGATGTCTAGCCACGCCCCCAAAAAACCAGGTGAAATTAATTTTAGTAATATTTTTAACCCAATACATCCAAAATATTGTTTCAACATGGATAAACATAAAAAGTTAGAGTTATTTCACGTTTTTTGTACTATCTTTAGAGTCAGGGTATTTTGTGTACTTGCAGCTCATTCCGATTTTCCCTAGCCAGGCTTCAGGTCCTGAGTGCCACATGTGGCTCACCACCATAGCGCAGTGCAGGTCTAGACAGGATGGCTTAGGCCATGCCCATGGAATCTTCAAGGGAGTACAAAGCCAGGTAGGAGCAAGCAGAAGGCCCTGAGTTTGATCCCCAGCACCCCCTACAAAAAAAACCCAAAAAAGACATGTGGGAGGCACCAAGCACAGTGGGCTAGGGTACTTAGGGAAAGGTGGAGAGAGATTCCTCTTTGGAGACTTTTTGGTCTGGGTTGGGCTTCTCCTCCATCTAGCTAGGTGAAGGCAATCTGGGTGAGGGGAAAGTTCCTGAATTCTGGTTCCAGGCCTGTTGTTCCAGAATCCCTGTCCACAGGGTCTCCCCTGCTGGCATGTTGTTTTAGTCACTTTCTTTTATTTTCTTTTCTTTTTTTGGTGCTGGAGATCAAATTCAGGGCTGTGTGCTTGTGAAGTGAGCACTCTAATCACTGAGATAAATCCCCACTTTCTCATCTCTGGGACAAATACAGGACACCTGTGACATAAAGGGAGCGCGATTTAGCTCAGGCTTTTAGTCCATGGTCAGCTGGCTCCAAGGCAGAACAGCACAGCACGGAGCATAGTGGAAGAAAGTTGCTCTTTTGAGGTGGGGGTGGGGGGGGATTGAACTCAGGGGAAAGTTGCTCACGTCATGGCATACAGGAAGCAGAGAGAGAAGGGAGGAGCCGGGGAAGGAGATACAACCTTTCAGGTCACTCTCCCAGGTACCTGCCGTCCCTGACCAGGCCCCAATTCCTAATAGCAAGTGAGCTACAGTGCTTTCTTGAGCCAGTCCTCTTAGAAAGATAATATTCAAAAGAGAGGAGAACTAGAAGGGGAAAAGAAGGAAGGGAAAAGGGAAAAAAATGGAAAAATGTAAATAAACCTGCTGTAAATAAGGATGGGGGAAATGGAAGGGAGGGGTGGGGAAAGGGTGGGGGACCAAGATACATCATGTATAGGTACAAAATAACCATGATAAATGGGATCATTATGTATACAATGTACCAATGCATGGTCTTGGTAAAAAATAAAATAAAAAATAAAAAAATTAAAACCAAAAAAAAAAAAAAAAAGGCCCTGCATGTGAACATATGAGGATCCTGGGAGACATCTAGATACAAATCACAACATGCGTGTCACTAGAGAGGCAGGGAAGTAGGCACTGGACTGGAGTAGGGACATACAGCTTCCAGCATGGCTTTGAACTCTGCGATGTGGGCAGGTCACATGCCCTCTCTGGGCCTGTTTCTCTGTGGGAAAATATGTAAAATGTGTTGGCTATCAAGGGCGCAGAAGGAAATTACTCAACACCCCGCCTCCCACCCCATTCCCGAAACCTTTTATGCATGGAACAGTAAAGACAATGGGATGACACGGGGGCTTCGAGCATGTTCAGAGCAAGCCCTGGGCAGCTGTAGAATAGAGGACTGCTAGGTTGACCTCCCTTGTCAGGTCCCACAAAGTTGTCTTCTGCCACAAACGACCTCCCCTCCTCATTGGCTTGCCATACTCCTGTTGGTTCCTTGTTCAATACTGAGCTCTCCAGTACCCCAGACCTTCAAAGCACCGCATTCAAGTGACTCATGTTCTAGGGCAGTGGCACGTGCCACAGCAGGCTGTTTGTATCATTGAAAGCTCTGAAAGGTTCACCATCACTGTTCTAGAGTAAGGCGTCCTCTCCCAACATGCAAAGGGATTGATTTCTGAGCACATTTCCTTAGCCCATTGCCTGTCCAACCTGGATTAGTTGAGCAGATTCAATGAAAAATGCAAGCAGAACTTTGTCCTCAGGAAGCTTATGATCTGACCCAGAGACTGATTATACACTGACAGTCAACATGCCCTTGGGGTGAGGGGTAGAGCTCAAGGGATGACAAAAACAAAAGAGTCGGAAGGCTCTGACAGGCCAGGTGGTCAGGAAGACTGCTGGAGGAGAAGCTGGGATCTGAGCCAGCTTGGATATGGGGACAGATCATTTCAGGGAGCTAGCAAAGGCCCACAGGTAGGAGAAAACACTGTGTACCTGAAAGCCCAAGAAGGATCTCTGGTCTCATCTGGGAGGAAATAGAGACTGAGACTGGGTTGGGGATGTGTGTGGGAGCCTGTCTAGGGAAGACAAAGTTCAAATCCAAGGAGGCAATAGCAGGGAGCATCGGTGGTCCCCAGATTGGAGACTGGCATGCACATGACGGTGTTTGAGGCAGAGGCAGATGAATCTGAAGATAATGCGACTGGAGAGGCAGGTGGGTGAGGGGGCAAAAGCTGGAGGCAAGAACCTGTCAGGAGCTCCTGGGACAACCACTATGACAATAAACCCTCGAATCATGTGCAAAGCTCTTTCTTTTTCCTTATCATTTAATCCTCTCTTTCAACTTAGTGAAATACATAGACTGGGAATTACTATCCCTATCTTACAGATAAGAAACGGAGGTTCTGAGGAATTAGGTAATTTGTCCAAAGGCAGCAAACTGGAGAATCAAACTTGGGTTCTACGTGTCACAATCCTGAATGCCTCCTTCTTCTCTGTGTCTTAATGGTCCAGGAAAATGGGGCCCAAAAGGTAGAGACAGAGAAGGTCTCTTCTGACCACAGAAGGCTTCCTGGTGAAGTGAAGTATAGCCAGAAGAAAGCAGAACTCATTTGATCCAAGCATCCCCCAGAGGTCTTCGTACTCAGATGCTGAGCACCCCAAGTCACATATCAGCAAGGTCTGAGTTCAGATCTCAGCTGGCCACTCACCTGCTGTGCGACTTTGCATACTTTACTTACCCCTTAGAGCCTCGGTTCTCCTCTATAAATTAAGATACCTGCGCACAAGGGGCTTGTAAGAGATGAATGAGATCATTATTTTTAAGAGCCCGGAGAGACAATTCTCAAGTCAGTCTTCAAGTCTAAATGGAGCCAGCTAATTGACCAGGAGACTACTACTCCTCCCTGCAAGTATCCTCTGCCTCCCTCTAACCCTTCTCTAATACGCGCTCTCTGTTCCAGGTAGCTCCAAAGAACAGGAGGCTGTGTCTGGGCTGTGTCTGGGCTGTGTCTGGGCTCTGTCTGGGGAGGGTGTTCTAGAAACTGTGCTGAGCCCAGTGAATGCCAAATGATCATGGGAATCATTTAGCAAGAAAAAAGGCCAAACCTTTGCCCTAGGCCTGCTCACAGATGATGGAGTTAATCAGGAATCCTCTTTCCCTCACTCATGGCTGCTAGTAGGGATCCAGCTCCCCAATGACCAGGGGACACATTAGTCAGTGATAAGTGGGGCTTTCTAGTCCCTTTAATCCTGTTTACAATACACTGGCTTTCCTCAGACAAAACCCTTCTCCCCCATCCTGCTCCTGGCTGTTATGGCTACATGAGACAATTTGCTGATATTCTCCACAGAGGGCAACTTCCTGGGAGACCCTTTCCCAACTTTGGAGCACCTGGGGCAATATCCCTCCACCTGTGGATCCTGGAGGGGGCCACAAAATGCTTGAGTTTCTCAGTGCATCACAGCCTTTGAATTAAGAAATGTCATCCTTTCTGTCTGTTCAGCTTCAATCCAAGGGGTTAGGGTGCAAACCCAGAGGTGCAGGGATGATGTTTCTCAGACTTTGGTCGGAGGTCACTAGAGCAGTTGTTGCTGCCCAAAGTGGAAGTAATCCAGAGGTATCCTCTTTATCTGCGACAAGGCCCTCTCCGGGTCAAAAAGGCAGGATGACAGAACAGGTACCTGGACAGGTGTGTGTGACTGCAGCCTGCTCCCTGTCCCCTTCTACCACTAACAGCTTGGTCTACTTGGGCAAGAAAGTCAATTTCTCTGAAGCTCGATGTCCCTGTCTAGACAACCATGGTGGTGATGCCAGTCCTGTACCCTAACATGTGGCTGTGAACACAGAATAAGTGACTATGAAAGTGCTTCAGGAGGAGATATTCTATGTAATCCTCTGCACTGATTTCAAGTGATGACTCCTTCAGCAAGAATGGCTCCACTGCTGAGGGCAGTTTTTAATCACCTAAAAGTCACCTTTCAGATAATTGAGTTTCTGGAATATCAAGCAAGGAGATACTTAGAAGAGTGAGTTGATTATACGGAATCCTTTAAAGGTAACAGATATTTAATAAGGACCTACTTTGTCCAAGTCTCTGAACTGTTACAAAGATGAAAAACATATTTCTGCCCTCAGGATGGTGGACAGAGAATTGGGAAACTCATAAGGAGTGCCAAGACAGAGTGACAGGAACTAGGGGAGACAGAAGAGAGGTTGTAACCCAGGCAAGGCATTGAAAGTGTTTCCCAAGGCAGGTGAAAGTCAGATCTGAGACTTAAAAAATGAATGGGAACTGGTCAGGCCCAAGCCAGAAGAAGGTGTCTGAGGCACAGGGAAGAGCGTACAGAGAGGCCAGAGGATGCAAGGCCCTTATGAGGAGAGCTGCAATTCTCCAGTAAGGATAGAGAAAATGGTCAGAGAAGAGGCCAGTAAGGAGGGCTCTGTCTACCAAGATGAGGATGCATTACTGTGTTCCTGAGGCAAAATGGAGATATGAAAAGGCTCACTGTGTCTGATACATCAAATCTGTGTTTTAGAAAGATTTTCCTGGGCAACACTGAAGAGGATGCCTAGAAACCTGAGGGAGTAGCTGAGAGACGATGAAGGCTTCTTAACCAGCTCTTACAGTTCCATAGGGAAAGTGAGACATATTCACAGTGGGCACCAAGCATGCAAAGTGGCACATGCACATTGGTACAAGTGGAGCAGACAACGGGGGATGACAGGGCTCAGGAGAAAACAGGGTCACTGGGTGCACCCCAGGTGACCTGGCTGAGGGAAGAGAGGGAACACTGATGATTTGGTAGAACGGATAGCAGAATCATTCTATGCAATCTGATTAAGAGGGCCATAGAGTCCCAAATGGTTTCAGGAATCAAGTTTCATCAAGACAATGGACCAGAAATCCTCTTTAGAAGGATGTGATCCAAGTTTATCACACCACAAAGAGAACAAACAGGCTAAGTGTGAGTTGGTGTTCCAAATCCTGGAACTCTAGAACCATGGACGCATCTCTTGAAGTTCAAATAAAAAGAAGAGAGACATGAAATTATCACCTTGAGTTTCCTGAAACACTACTTTGTCCCATCGCCTGCAGACCAAAGCCCTCCAGGTGTTCTTGGTGCCACAACGTGGGGGCAAAGCATTTTTCCTATCTGCAGCTTGACTAACTCAGCATCCTAGCTGCACCTTCTTCTACTACAGACATCCTCTGCCCTAGCCAAGAGGAACTACCTACCCTACTCTCTGGGTTTGCCAACAGCTTCCTTGCTTTACTTCTGTACTGGCCAGGAACACCTCAGGACTGCCTCTCCATAAATCTCCAGTCTCCTCGTAGTTAAAAATATGGCTGAAATCACATCTCTTCTGGAAAGCCTTACTTTATCATAACAATCCAAAAGAATCTCTTACTTTCCTGCATCCTGAATTGTCCTTACTCCTCATACATTTGTACACTATCTTGCATTGTTACTTTTCATAAGTCCTGTACCTTGCCACCCAACTAGATCATAAATTCTTTGACGTCAGGTGTCTAATGCTACATAACAAACTACCTAAAAATTCAGAGGCTTAAAAATCATCCATTTTACCATAGTTCTTGTTTTCATGGGACAGAAACTCAGGCAGAGGCTCAGCTGGCCATTCTTCTACTTCATATGGAGTCTACAGAGGTCATGTGGTGGGATTCGGCTGGCAGGCAGACTACTGTAGAATGTACAAGATGGCTGTGCTCACGTGTCTTGTCACTCAGTGGGAATGGCCGGAAGACTGGGCTCAGCTGGAAATGCTGAACAGGGTTCCTGTCCGAGTCCTTTCTAATATGATGGCCTCTAGATAGACAGACTTTTTCCATGGTAGCTCAGTTCAAACTGGGTGGAAGCTGCAAGTCTTCTTAGGACTTAGCTTCTTAGGTTTCCTGGAACTCTGGAACCACACGAAATAGAAGAACTACCCAAATGAGCCTCTGACTGAGTCCCTGTCCCACAAAAGCAAGAAATACAGTAAAATGGATGATTTTAAAGCCTCCTAGTTTTGAAGTACGCAGTTTTGTTATGCAGCAATAGACAGCTGACCACAAAGAGTTTGTCATTTCAGACAATTCCAAGTGAATGGAACTAGATTCTACTTCTCGATGTGGGCAGTAGCAAAGAACACGAAACTTTATTCTACTACACAATTGCTCTGAGACCTAGGCAAGCAAGGTCCCTAGCCTGGGTTTCAGGCCAGATCCTTAGGGGTGCCACATTTTGGAAAGTTATTCTTGAAATTTTCTAAATTCTTCTTCAGTGGCTTGGACACCCCAATCTATTTCTCTTTAGGGTGCTCTCTCTGACATGCCACTCCACCCATGGAGTTGGCCACATGCCCTGAAGAGCTTCATGACTCATGACTATGGGGTTGTCTAGTGTAGCCTGACAAGTAGATTACTTCTGCTAGCTAGCACAGTATTTCTTTTATGGCATTCCACTTTAGAATGGTAATGACTTGCTACATTTTGGG
>PVJO010010191.1:0-65512 GCA_004026905.1 Hystrix cristata
AACAAAGGAAAGAAAAGGGAAAGGGAAAATATGGAAAATTATGAATAAACCTGCTGTAAATAGGGAGGGAGGGAACAGAGGGGAGGGGTGGGGAAGAGGGGGGAGAACCAAGATGCATCATGTACAGGTACAAAATAAATGTGATGAATGTGACCATTATATGTAAAATGTACCAATACATGTTCTTGGTTTAAAAAAAAAAGAAAAGAAAGTATTCTGAAGGATAGATTCGTACTGGAGTGTGCTAGTCAGCAATACCTGAGGTAAATCAACTTGGAAAGGTTTTGAACAGTGGTGGCCCATGTGTAATCCTAGGGCTTGGGAGGTGGAAGCGGGAGGATCGTGGCTTTGAGCCCAGCCTGCTCTACATATTAAGACCTTCTGGGATGGGGGAGGGGGCATTTGCAAGGAGGAGAGAGAAGGCTAGAGGAGAGACAGAGAAGCAGAGACAGAGAGAAAGAAAGAGGTTGATTAGCGGTTTCAGGTTGTCAGGAACCATAAGAGAGGAGGAGGGACTGGGGTGGTGGTGTCCCAGTATTTCCTTCAGGTGAACATCCCCAGGTACTTGAAGGGTCCACCTCTTTCCACTAGGATCCACATCTTAAATGTTCCACTTCCTCACAGTAGAACCATGGGCTGTGAATCAGGCTTTTGACACATGGGCGTTTTAGGAAACGTTTCAGATCCAAACTATAGCATGGAGAGAGGATAAGATATTGACAAGGAAAGTAAAATGCCTTAAGTACTTCCTCTTCTCACAAACGGCAGAACACTTTTCCACAGCTCACATTTTATTGGATCTTGTTTGCCTCAAAGGTGAGGTAAAGAGCCACTCTCACCAGTCATGCAAAGCGTAATTGCTAGCTAAAATTCCAGATTATGCATTCCTAAATGTAGTATTGCCAAGAACTTATGACTGAGTATAAGACACTCTGAAGAAAGAGTCTTATTTACTATATAATCCTGGAAGTTCATTGAAAAATCTCCAGAAGGATTCAGAAGAAACTGTACAGTTGTTGCCTCTGGAAAGAAGGACTAAGAATATGAACAGGAGGAAGGTGACTTTATTTTGATGTTGCCGTTGAGGCTGTATTTAGTAGATTTTAACTAACTCAGTTGTGATTTTTAATCATACTATACCTCTTTTGTTCACTATTTCATCATTAGTTCTAGTCCTTACTGGTATTTTAAATTTCCCTCCCCTTTGCCCTCAAAACATTGTTGTCTGATACATGTGCCAGTCTTTCTGAAGTGGATAATTTTGGTGTACATTCAAATTGACCGATCTTCACTATTGCAGAAGGAAATTTTCTTGAGGATTATAAGCAACCTGACCTTTTATAAGTGTGCTTGCAGAACACAAGCATTTAAATTAAAATCATGTGCCGTATTCAGTTTTCAATGTGAATTGTGAATACTACACTTTCCCATTTGCCCCCACCCCAAGCTTTTCCTATGTCCAGCAACTTAATGTTTGAGACAGTGAGTTTTTCTGAATTAGTCCCTGTTCTGATTGCTTGTATTAAAATTTTTGCTCTGCAGGTGGTGCTAGAGTCACACCTCATTCCAGTAGAGGATGGGAGAAATAAATGAATTTTTCAGTGTGAAAATATATTTTGTGATATTCTTTGAGCTCATTTTAATGCTCTACATAAAAGCAGCCTGCCTGAATATAAGACAATCAATACATCACTTTGCTTTATACGTAAGAAAAAGCAGAAAGTTACTAAGCAAGTAATTCTTTGTTTTTGTGTAAAGACCTGCTATTTCAAATAGTTTGTAGAGTAGCATGAACAGTATTTCTTGAGCACTTATTTGTATGGTACCATCTTTCATAGACAGTGCTAGGGTAGAAGTGCTGTTGCTATCCATGTTTTTGCAGATAGGAATGAGGATTAGCAGGAATAGTACTTACTTGCCTGTACTTATTACTATAGTAGGTAGCAATAAAATGTAGAGGGTAGGTGAGAATGAAACCCAGACCTGCTGGAGTCCAGAGTTCTGTATTGCACTGTTGTGTAGACTCTTAGAGCATCCCATAAAAGAAAAGATGTCGAGATCCGTTTGTAGTCTGGTAAGTGTTAAGTGAGGTACCCAGAAATACTTATCTCAGTATGTACTAATTGAATTTCAGTCTGTGTCTGTGCCAGCCAATGTGGTCACGGTTACTCCTGTAAAGCCGGTGAATGCTGTAATGACCCCGAAGCCTTCAGGTTTGGCAGTATCGCCAGTAACCTCAAATGATCCCAGTACTAAAGCAGAGAATTCGGCAGCTGCTCAGACTGATCTTCCTCCGGTATGCTTTCACTTGCCCCTTGCATGAATGCATTCAGTGTTCTTGAATCTTGTTTGCTGCCTAACGTTTGTGATTGTGTATTTCTCCATATTTAGGCAATGCTAGAAAATGTAAAGAAATGTAAAAACTTCCTTGCAATGTTAATAAAACTGGCATGTAGTGGGTCACAGTCTCCAGAGATGGGGCAGAATGTGAAGAACCTGGTGGAACAACTTTTGGTAAGTTAGTAAAATGCTGCAAGTTCTCTAAGAATCTGTAGAACATGTTATAAATGGGAAATGTCTATGTTTTTGATGAGGTTTATTTTAAATGTACTTCTTGGTAAACTTTCTTTTTGGTTCTTGAAAGCTTGCAATGATTATAAAATTTAGACAATTAAATTTATTATATATTTTTAAAACTTTAATTTTTTATCATACAGATCTAAGGTATACAGCATCATGTTTTGAATATATATATTATTTTCTCTATGCTGGTCTTATTTTATTAGTCTGAAAAGGGCACTGGAAAGAAGGTTGACTTTTTGGTCAACTAGGAAATTGTTATTAGAGTTTTTAAATGCCAGAAAGACAGGCCATGAACATGTAATGAAATTCATTTCTCCTGTGTCCAAGCTTCACACTTTAGGACCTGTGGAAGTTATAACCATCGTAGGGCTCAATTGCCTTATCTACATGATGGGAAAAGTCAATAGGATGATCTTTGCAGTTTTAGCCACCAAATTAGACTTTTTAGTTTCTTGTATCATTTTTCTGGTAAAACTTTTTGTATACAAAGAGGATTAAGGTTAAAGTTAGGGGCTGGGGATTTAGCTCAGTGGTTACAGTGCTTGCCTTGCAAGCACGAGGTCCCGAGTTCGATCCCCAGCACTGGAGCGGGGGGGAGACAATTTCAAAGGTTAAAGTTAGCAAGTATTGTATTATGTACCTAAGACATATGCTGAGGATATAACAGACAAATATAATTTTGGAGAGTATGTGTGTGTATGTGTGTGTGTGTATACCTGGGGATGGAACCCAGATCCTAACACATGCTAGGGAAGGGTACTAACACTGAGCCACATCTCTTCCCAATTTTGAATGTTTTGAACAACTATAATCTGTAGATTTCTCTGACTGTATAATTAATATTTTTATGTATTTTAAATATAAAGTGGGCACCTTTTCCCAGTGGAAACCGTATGTATTTCAGATACTGTGCCGGGAAATCAAACATGCTTCATGAAATACCTGCTTTATCTTCTTTATGTCTTTTACAAATGTTCCCTGTAGATATTAGAAACAGAATATATTTGAAATGGTGAGTTTCCCATTTGGGAAGATGTTTGTAAGATACTTAAAATTATATATCCTATATACATTTTTAATTTAGTGTTTGAGTGTCTTTTTAAAAAAGTAAATACTGCACTTTTCTCCCTTTGCAAGCTGTGCTAGTTTTGAAAGGGGCTGCATGTAGTGACTTGATTCTCTGAAGTAAAATACTTACATGGAGAGACATTCTGAAAAACAACATATATTCTGTAGAGATTTTAAAGTTTCTAAGCCAGAAGATGTGTGTGAGTTTTGTGGAGCGATAGCAATAGTTAGGAATTAGTTAGATGTCTTTTCTAGCTTAAGATATGTTTATCTTAGACTGGCAAACAACATAACTCAAATATTTTGGTCTCTGGATACTTTTTATATTCCTAAAAATCAAGAATTCCTCCAGGCATTTTTATTTTTCTGCAGACCTAAAATTCAAGTTGAAATTTAAAGAATTTTATTTTTTTAAAGTAACAATAAATCCCTTATGTATTAACATAAATAACATTTGAATGAAACATATAGTTCCTGAAACAGTAAAATTGAGTGAAGAAGATGGCATTGCTTTGCATTTTATAAATCTCTTTAATGTCCGAGTTAGCGGAAGGCAGCTGAATTTTCCTATCTGCTTCTGATTTAATCTGTTTTGTGATGTGTTATTTTTTTGAGAGTATTTAGAAAAATCCGGTCTCAGGTGAAGAGGTGGTTGGAGTAATGAGCATTGTAATGTAATAGCTTCCTCCAGGACACTGTGGATATTCTTTACAGTGCACTGACTTATCTAATATAGTGAATGGATTTTTTTCCCCCATGTATGATTTTTGTCATAGCTTGCATTGGTCATTTGGAAATTATCAGTTCATTGAGTTGTGCAGATCTTGCAAAATTTTTCAGATACTTTGTTTAAGATGACAAAATGACATGGTCATTAATTTCACCAACAGTCTTATCAGAAAATTCTTTTAAGTCATAGGAAACTACCAAGTCTAGAGTAGTGATTATAAATTTTCCAAAATTGTAATTTTGGCTTGAGAGCTTTAACTTTATCATTATCAACAACCACTGTCAGTTATTTTTCATATAACAACAGGCTTCATTTATTTTTGAGAAAATGTCTACCAAATATTCAAGTCTGAATAATCACAGTTGCTTTGTCATTCTTTTCAGTAAAAATGAAAACCAGCTGGTGGCTTGGTGGCAGAGTACTTTTCCTTGAGCATCTTTCTTTGGTCAAGAAATGGTTTTTGTGTGATTCTTATTATATTCACAATTAAAAAGATGTCTAAGAAGCATTGAGATTTCATGAAATTAATTTTTACCGTTTCATCATGGATGTTTAAAAGAGTAACTGGCTCTTTTTTAAACTACTAGTGCATGGCAGTGTGGGGTATGATGACAGCTGTTTTACTTAGCCATTGCCTTCTCCTTCTCCCAGGGTCCTGGAGATTGAACCTGGGCGTTGCGGGTGTGAGCCAAATGCCCTCTTACAAGCCACATCCCCAGTCCTTTCTTAAACTTCTGTTTTCAGACAGGGTCTGGCTACATCAGCCAGGTTGGCCTTGAATGTGCAGTCCTCCTGCCTCAGCTTCCAGTGTAGCTAAGATTGCGGGCATGTGCCATTGCGTCCGTCGGCACTGTGAAGAAGGCCACACACACATACACACACACACACACACACACACACACACACACATCCCTTCATGTTTCAGTGTAAATAATTTTAGATCTCAAAGGCACCTTGAGATGCCCAAGGGGTTCCCAGGTTTTGGAACTGCTGTTGTCTTGCAATTGCATTCTCAAACCATCTTAGCTTGATTAAGGTAATTTAAAAATTGATGAACCAAAACAAGAAACCTCAAAAGCCCCAGAACAAATAGCTTCCTATTTTCTACCCTTAGGTTTAGGGTCCTATGTCTTCCCTTCTTTATTGTTCTTCACCGATGGTGGTAATGGACCAGTATTTGGCCAGTCAGTTCTTCACTGTAATTTCTGTGAATAAACATCGCATTATTTATGCTTGCTCATTTCTCTGGTGGCAGGGACAAAATGCCTCTATATAAAGATGGACTTTACTACTTACAAAAAGCTTGTCTACGGTCATGAATTGTGTACTTTGCTTCTTCTATTTTATCTTATTATTTTTTAAGGAGACAGTTTGGCTGTGCTGTCCGGGCGGCCTCAGACTCCGGGGCTCCAGTGATCTCCTGGTACCTCCTCCTGAAAGCCCGGGGCTATGGTGTGTGCCTCCTTGCCCGGGGTTGTGTCTTTCAAGATATTTATATACCTAAAATGTTTTTATTTTCTCTAATTCCTTAGGATGCAAAAATTGAAGCAGAAGAATTTACTAAGAAACTGTACATTGAACTCAAGTCGTCACCTCAGCCTCACCTAGTTCCTTTCCTTAAGGTAGTGTTGTGTGTTTCTTCGAAGGCATTGTTTGTGTCAGACTTTTAAAAATAATTTAAAAAGTGGATATTTCAGTATGATAGTAATTCAGTGTGAAGATAGTCACAATGTGGGACAAACTTTAGCACCTTTGTAAACTTTACACCAAGCACATTCATAGTATTGTTTCATTTGAACATTTTTTAAAAAAGGAACAACATCTTACTCATGAACATAACTTGATGATATTGTTTAAAATTTGAATAGGAATATACTCAAGAGATTGTTGACATGTGTGTGAAAATAGGGTCGTCTTCTGTTTTGTTTAACAACTCATGTTCTTCTAGAATTATAAACCACATAGTGTCACATTTCCTGGGAAAGCTATAATTTTTAAGAATTAATTTATACAACAAGAGGTTGTTTTGGCAGCCTAAAAAATCCATTTAGATTCCTAGAAGTTACGAAGGAATTAAATTGAAACTTATAAAGTCATTAAAGAACTCAGAGCTGTTGCGAACCAAACACTCATCCCCATAAATTGGGACATAATAGCATCAAGAGTTGCCTTTTGAACATTTTGGAATAATTGTCTAGCGGGGATGAAAGGGCTTCATAGTTAGGACTCCTTTGGTTGCCTCACAGAAGCAGAGGGGAAGGAGGATGGGAGCACTCCATTTTCATAAGAATGTTTAAATAGTGGAAACTCTTTCTGAGAGGGTGGCCACGCTGATTAGGAGGGTGCAGATCATGCCATGTAAAATGTGGGTAAAACTGTGAATGTTAGCCAGGGAGGATTGAGGCTGGGGAAGGGAACTTGAAGGATCAGTGCAATACCTTATATACATGATGAAGCATATCCACGTGAGAGGAATTTTTGTCTCTTTGTACGTCTAGAGCACATAGCTAGGCTTGGATAGATTTGTCTAAAATTGTGATGGGTTATTTGTGAAATGACTCATGCCCTTCCTGGATGACACACTTTCATTGGAAAGGCTGTTGTATATAACAGTGATAGTTCTTTCTAGTTTGTGAGTTGTACTTATTGGATACCATGGGAGGGAGAAGGAAGAAAATTAGTGACCGTCTGCAATGGGACAGCTCTATGTTCGCTTTGCATTACTGTAACGAATACCTGGGATAATACACTTTTGAAGAGAAAAGGTTTATTTGGCTCCCAGTTGTAGAGGCTGCAGTCTATGACCGGTTGACCCATTGCTTTGGCCCTGTGGCAAGGTAGCACATCATGCTGGAAGTGTTTGACAGAGTAAAACCTTTCACCTCATGGCTGGGAAGAGAAACAGAGAAAGAGGAAGACACCAGGGTCCTACACCCCTCTTCCAGGGTAGGCCCCAGGTGACCCAAAGACGAGGCCCACTCTAGGCCCCACCTCTTAAAGTTCTGGTTGCCTTCCATTCGCACTGCACTGGGAGCCAAGCCTTCAACACAAGCCTTTGAGAGTCACCCACGATCCAGCCCACAGCAAATGATTCCCTAGGAGCTTTCCACAGGACTTGAATTGTATATTCTCTGAACTGTATCACTCTGAGAATATGTGCCAGGGAGTATTTTTCATTTTAGAGAGGACAAAACCATTTAGATTGGCTAACTTGAGACCAGACTCACAGGTCTAGAATTTATCTGACTCCATTTTAAATTATAAAATGATATCATGGAGGATTTGTGCTTTGTATCTGTTTTCTAAAAATTCTCAGGGGTTTTTTTTTTTCCTTGCATTTTTTTCCCTTCATCCTTGAGAACGTCACAGGGGTTGGATGTTGCATAGTGATTAAGGACTCAACATTTTAACTTAACTCTGTCCAAGTAACAAAGAGATAAATCAAATATACTTTTGCATTATATCTTTTAAGTCTCTTTACTTTTTGGGGGGGCAGTGCTAGAGATCAAACACAAGGCCTCGTGCTTGCTAGGCAAGGGCTTTACCGCTTGAGCCAAATCCCAAACTAAGTCTCATTACTTTAACATTTCTTTCCCATTGTGTATTCCTGATAACGTCTCTTGGATTTCTAATTTAAACTTAAGTCATTTTCCCCCATATTTCCAAAGGAATTTGTTTTCTGCCACTCTTAAACTTTAGAAAAAGATTATGAGGGATTGTACATGTATAAATTTTGAAAATCTCTCCAGATAGAAATGTTTTGAATTTCTTTTCTTTTTTTTTTCCCAGAAGTGAATGAAGGAGAACAATAGCTCTCCTTTTTACTCAAGTAAGGACTATGGTTTTATTTTTGTTCTTTAAATTTTTGTTTCTCAAGTACTTCCATTGTTGCTAGATCTTAGTACACAACCTGGATGATTTTAATTTTTATAGCAAGGAAATCTTCCCAAACAGTCGATGAGGATAATCTGTACCACCTGTTTAGTTTTGTCTTTTCCTTACACATGATAACACCAGTCATGAAAGGCACGATTTTTATTTTGAACTCTACTTTTCAGCAGGTTATAAAGACAGACACTGACCTCAGATCTGGTCAGAGACTATGCTACCTCAGTTATGGAAATGGTTTTGGATCTTGAAATTCACTTTGTACTAGTTCCGTTCTGGCATAAAGACTGTTTCTGCCCAAAATTGGAAACTTACTTAACAAAAGACCTATTGTGTTATAAATAAACTTACAGACAATTGAGGTTACTAATAATCTTTTATAGACTTCACATGAGTACAGGGAAGTATAATATATAGTGTTTTACCAAATTGATAATTGAGGTATCCAAAATAAGTTTAATACTGAGTTATGATAATTTCATACTGAAAAATGAAGTACTTTTTGCCTTTAAATTCATTATATCTTGGAAACAGATAGGATAAATTAAGGGGTACAGGTTTGCTTGACTAAAATGCTTTGAATTTGCTTTATGTTGTAAAAATGAAAAATACCAAATTTTGTGCTGGGGATGTAGCTCATTAATAAGGTGCTTCCTGGGATGCCTGAGACCCCGGTATACATTTCAGTCCCCGTGCGAAACGTTGTGTTGGTAATAATTTATCAGTGTTTTCTTTTCCTCCCTGTTTTCTAGAAAAGTATGACTGTCTTACGACAGCTTCTGCCTGACTCCCAGAGCTTCATTCAGCAGTGTGTTCAGGAGTCTTCCAGCGAGGTCGTTCTTGCCACCTGCGCCACAGCAGTAACAGCTTCTCCTGTGGTGACAGCTACAGCGTCCGCAGCGCAAGCCGCGAAGCCCGTCATCGCTTCTGCAGCGGTGGTCCCCACCTCCGTGTCTGTGCAAACTCTGAATCCACTTGCTGGTCCAGTGGGAGCAAAAACTGGTGTTGTCACCCTGCATTCTGTGGGCCCAGCTGCTGTATCAGGAGGAACAACAACCGGAACTGTTTTGATCCAGACCTCCAAACCACTCATGACCTCCGTGCCAAATGCTGTGACAACAGTCTCGTTTCAGCCTGAGAAGCCAGTTGTCTCAGGAGCGGCAGTAACGCTGGCTCTTCCGTCAGTGACTTTCGGAGACAAGTCAGCCGCAACTCTTTGTCTTCCACCTGTGAAACCTGTCGCCACGTGTGCTGGGACCACGCTGGACAAGCCTGTCCTGGGTGCTCCAGTCCAAATCAAACTGACCCAGCCGGGCGCCTTCCTGTCACAGCCGGCTGGCGTTCCAGCGACTGTCAAAGTCAAGCAACTAGTGAGTAGCATTTTATTTCTTCTTCAGTTACTTATTTGGAAATTTGCAAGCATTCGAAAACTGGCAAGATTAGTAAAAGACTGCACACACTTTATCAAATCTGACCCCTTGTTAATGTTTTATCTTCCCTACACTGTTTCCTGCTTTGTAGTCACTTGCATGGGCATGCACACTTTTTTTTTATTTGGCTTTATTGGAAATTAAACCCAGGGCCGTTATACTGAGCTACATTCCCAGTTTTTTACTCTGTAGTTGAAGACAGTTCTTGCTAAATTGCCTAAACTGGGCTCAAACTTGTGGTTTTCCTGCCTCTGCCTCCCAGAGTGCTGGGATTATATGCATGTGTCACCACAATGTTTTGTTGAATTGTCATTACAGAACTTACTGTCATTGTTGAATTGTTGTTGCAGTGCACCCAGCCCCAAAATACTATGTATTTTTAAGGAGAAGACTTTTTCTTTTTTGCAGTTTTGGCAAGCACTCTACCATTGAGCTACATCCTCAGCATACAAAAGAATTCATTTATTTTTTACATAACAGAAACATACAGTCACACACCAGACATTAATGGTGGTACCGCTTTTCCCAGTTGTCCCAATAATGTTCTTTTAAAATTTTTTTTCTGATCTTGTTTCTGATGAAGAATTGCTTATCATGTAAATTTAGTTATCATTTCTCTTTGGCTCTCTAATCTAGAATAGTGGTCCAGTTTTTTGTGATTCTTCATTGCATGGCAGTGTCTTCAAGCCCTGGGCTAGTAGTTTTGTAGAATGTTCCTTTTTCTTATTTTGTCTGATAATTTCCTCAAGATTAGATTCAGTTTAAATATTTTGGGGAGGGTCATTACATAGGTGATATTATGTTAACATTTCTGTTTTATAAAAAGTGTTGAAGGGGGCAGAAAACAGTGAGAGGGATACAAAATAAGTTGTATTTTTTCCTAAACTTGGTAGTGTGGGAGGTTCTCTAGTGAAAGAAGGAGATTTTAGCTGTTTATTGATTGTTTGGTGTTTAGAATGTTCTTTATTCAGGTAAGACAAGTTTTAACCAGAAGACTATAAAAGCATTGTAAACCCATGGGAGATAGTACATAGTGAATTCATTAAAAATAACAGTGTTTCTTTGTAAAGTTCTTCCTGTCTGTATACTGTATCAAAGCTGGCTGATTTCTTTTGATACTTGGTGATTGCCCTTGTTCTCTTTTATAAGCCTTTGTGTTAGAGGCTGTGTCAAATCTTTTTTTTTTTTTCTCCCCTCTTTTTGGTTTGTTTTATTTTCTGAGACAGGATCTCACTGTGGAGTTCAGGCTGGCCTTAAACTCACTAGGTAGCCCAGGCTGGCCTGGAACTCATGATCCTCCTGCCTCCTAAGTGCTGGGATTACAGGCCTGCACCTCAGTGCGGAGCTAGAAGCAGCCAGAGTATTCCAAACAGCTGAGGAGGAACCACTGGAACAAATGAATTGCCCCAAAGAAAGGCTACTTTTTGTAGAACTGGAGAGTTGAAGTTCTCTTTGTGGGTCGTAGCTGATTCTTGAGTCAGTGCCAGTCTTTATTGCCCGTCTGTAGTGTGTGGGTCCCTCAAGTGAAATTTTATTTTGTTAGCTACCTAGAGTTCTGAAAGTGTCCTTCATGTGCCATAGATTTTTAAATAATTTTATATAATGAGGAAAAGGCAGGGAAAAAACTAGGAACCCAGAAATTCTAAGGTGCCCATCCTATGGTGGTCAGCAAGTACAGATATTCCTCATTTAATGACCGATGTGTTTAACGACTGTTTAGACTTATGATCCACCACTCAGACTTACAACCCCTCTTTTTTTGTACAGTTCTGTACATCTTGATAATAGAGGCTCATTGTCCCTTGGTACAGTACACCTTGTTTGTACGGCATAGTACTATAATTTTTGCTGATTGTACTGTAGAGTATGGTAGTTTTATGTTCTGTTATACATTACAATACTGCATGTAAGAGTTAAGCAAATAAAAGCAAAGTCATCAAATTGGGAGTTTCCTTTGACCATTTCTTTATTCTGAATATTGTAATGTACATACTGTATACAATTCCTCATTTAGCGACTAATTCGTTTATTGACTTAGTTGCAGGACTATAACTCGGTTGTTCAATGAGGAATGTCTGTAATGGACTCAGAGTAGAACCCTGTAACTTTTCTATTAGATTATAATGCTTCTTGTTTCAGCTTTAGCCAACAGATTTGATGTTAGTATCCATACCTACCTATTTAGAGTGTCAAAAGCTACAGTGGCAAGGCACTGAAAATGCATTGTGAATTTACTTTATAACAGATTTACTTGGGACAAAAGAACATAAACTCTTCTGTATGCCACTGAGAGGACTGAACAAGGGTATTTTTTTTCAAGTTAATCGATTTAAAAAATCAGTATTTTAACTTAAGTTAAAAATATTTTTAAAAATAATTTTAATTTTAATTTGAAGTTTGAAAGTAAGGCGTATCATTGAAAGTCCTTTATAAACTGCAGTCCAATTTAATCATACGTGAGTGAGAAGGAAAGTACTCAGGATGCTAGAAAACAAGCATTCTGTGTAGTTTGTATCAAATATGGCAAATAATTTAAAATATGAGAATCACCATATTTTAAATATGTATCAAATCTGTGGTTGGTGCAACCCAATATGATGTGGAGAATATACACATGGCTATCTTATTCAGGGTCAGGTTTAGCGTTTTTATCATTTATTTCCTTTAATGATTATGGATTTAAGAATTCCTTGTTAATATTTGTTTCTTGATTGCAGTAGTAGTTCTGGAGAATGGTGTAGGTTTCCTTCTTCTTGGATAAGATGTTTAAATATTGTACTTTCAAGTTGTAAGAAGAATCCTATCACTGCATGGTTTAATCTTTATTTGATGAAATCATTCATTTTTATCTATCTGCCACCACTTTTAAAAGAATACATTTATCATTTTATGCTATCTTTCTGTCTCATTGACTGTTACATATTATACTTAGGGGTTCTGCTAAAACTTTCAAGGAAATTAACTGGGATTGTTTAGTTTATTTTAGGTGTTTAAGTTTTTAATTTTGTGCTCAAAAGCCTGAACGGTTGAAACATGGACCTCATCAGTACTTCTGGGGATTTTAAATAAGGATTCAGTTCTTCTTAATAAATTCAGTTCTTATAAATGGTTACTCTTCCTGGCTATCTATTAATTTGGGCAAAAGAGTTATTATATGGTATTGTGCACTCAAACTAAATATTGAACTTAGTATTTTGCCTTTGTTTTCATTTAAAAATTAAGGAAAGAGCTGGGGATTTAGCTCAGCAGTTAGAGTGCTTCCTTTGCAAGCACAAGACCCTGAGTTTGATCCCCAGCCCCCCCCAAAAAAATTAATGAAAGAGAGTAGATGACTTGGATATGGATTACTAGATAATAACTAGGCACTTTCAAGAGACCTGGTTCTTGGAAAATTTCCTTTGGATGTTTGTGAAAAAACTTTTTTCAGCAACAGCTAAATTAAATTTTAATTAGCAAAGATAATTGAATTTAGAAAAGTTAAATTTTAATTTCATGGTACTCATTTTTAAATTTTCAATTTTCAATAGATTTTTACAACTAATTTCACTGCATAAAATTAAAAATAAAACATCTCAAATCCATAGTACATGCAAATAAAAGTCATGAATGACAAAATTAATTCAAAATCCCTGGCCTTTATTTTTGCCAAGAAAGGGAGAGACTGTTTTGGAAAATAAAGCTGAGTATTGCTGTTCTTGGTGATCTTCCATTTATTGATCACTTAAAATAGTTTATACTTAAGAGATAAAGAAGTTTCAGTACCATTAAAGATATTTTCCTATTTTAAGTATATACAGAGTTTGCCAAAAAATATATACACACTTCAGGAAAAGAACTTGTATAAATATTTTAATACTAAATTTATTGAGGCATTATGAGATTAATACAAGTTACCTTTAGCCTCTGCAATTACAAGAGGTGCTCAAAGCGGTGGCTGTTAGCTTCCCACATTTATTAGTATGACAGCTGCTTGGGTTGCCTTGGTCATTGAGATTGCTGCACATACATTTTCAATTTCTTCTCTAAAGGCCGGCAGTGTAGTGGGTTTTCTGCGATATGTTACCTCTTCTAGGATCCCTCTGGGGGTAACTCCATTTGTTGAAAAAAAATCATACTATTTTTCTTTTTCCTGAAGTGTGTATACATTTTTATGGTGGACTCTGTATATTTCTCCAACTAATTCTATTATTACTTGCATTTCTTCTTAAACAGTGTCACTGATATTTAATAAATAAGTGGCCAAGTATTTTCAACAGTTGTTCTCCAAATATCAGTCATAGTTTTAAGAATATAAGAGAAAACAGATAACAAATATTTGAGCATTATTAATGTGGCAACTTGCAATTTCATTATATTAAAGTAAAACTTAACTCCTAAAATAAATCAATCCTAAAGTTTTAAAAAATGGTATTGCATTGTAGTTTCACTTGTGTCTAATTATTTTGAAGCAGAAAAATTTTACAGAATTTTCATCAATAAAAATAAAAAAATTGTCAACAAACATTTTATATGAAATAATCAGTGAGACGTAAGTCTGCCTTTTGCCTCTGGAAAAATATTTTCAAGGTATGAATTTTGACTTCTTAATATGCTGGTGACTTGTATTTTCTGTAGAAAAGAGGAAGTAAGAATTGAGTAGGAAAAAAAGAATTGTTAAAATTATTTTATTTGTTCAAGTAGTTGATCTCCATTTTTTATGAACTGACCTAGGGTCCAAAGTAGTTTGTCTTGTTTTCCTTTTTTGTATTCTATTTAAGAGAGGAAAGCTGAAATTCAGTTGATCTTACTGTCACTTAAATAGGACTAATGAAAAGTTTAATGAAGAAAGAGGTTGAAACCAAGTTAAGACCTGCCCTTTATTTACCATGTATAATTAAGAGTTGCACAAAAATATTCTACATGGGCTGTAATTTAATCAGCATTTTTATAATAGTAGTCTTGATATATAGGTTGGTTAATGCCTGTTTATTTAAGTTTACTTGAATGATTTAAGTTTTGTGAGGATACATTAGAATTTATGGTAAATAAAGCTAGAAACATTTACAGTGTATATGTCTTTTATTTTTATATTAGTCACAGTGTTCTATTATGAAAATTTGATACGTAGCAAAATTGAAGTTTATAGTAAATACTTACATACCATTCACCTAGATTTTACTACTTACAGCTACTAAACTATGTGTTTATTCAGCCATCAATCCATTTTGGGTTTTTTTTTTCGTGAATTTCAAAACTTTCCTAAATAGTTAAATGTTGTTATCACTAACTACAGTTAAATATTTGCTTTTTTTTTAAGATAAAATATACATACAATGACACACAAAATTTTATGTGTACCATTGGAAAAGTTTAAGTTCATTTCCATATGTAACTCATCAAAATATTTAATGTCATCATCTCAGAGTTCTATTGTGCCCCTTCCCAGTTAGTCTCCAACCCCATCTTCGTAGAGGCAACCACTATCTGATAATTTGCCCCACAGATTAGTTTTGCTTTCTCTAGAACTTGGTGGAAATGAAATCAAGGGTGTTCCCATCCATTTGTTTAATCTATACTTGTGTTCGTTTGTTTCCTTTCCTCACAGAATTTAAGAATCATTCCTCATCAGCTATGCCAAATCATAATTAATATAATTAATTAGTAGATTTTATAAACTACTGGAATTTTAATTTGTTACCATCCCAAATGAAACCAGACCTTAGTATTTCAGAGAGAAAAAGGTAATGTGTATACTCTTTACCTTTCTTTCCTTAACTCTAAAGTTTCCTTTGGAGGGAAAGTAAATAAAAAACTTGATTTGAGAGTGGAAGGGGTACTGGTTATTAAACCCATGGGTGCTTTCCCACTGAGGTATGTTCCCAGGCCTTTTATTTATTTTGAGAACGGGTCTCACTAATTTGCTCAGGTGGAATTTGAACTTGTGATCCTCCTGCCTCAGCCTCCCAAAGTGTGGGAATTATAGTCATGTACCACTGCACCCAGCAAAGGACTGAATTTTTAAGCAATGGTAATAGCTTTTCTTTTGCTTGCCAATTAAGGAAAAATGTCTGTTTTTTGGATTGGTTTGTATTTCACTAAAATAATTTCATTCTCCACAAGTTGCCCAATAATGTGACTTTTTATGGTCATTTCTTGGAAAGAAGACCAATGAATTCTCTTACACGTTATCACTTACTGTGTTTTATTTTGTTTGTCCGGTATGCAGGAGTGTGCTGCCCATATTTTTTAGATTAGGTGCGTGTGCTACCCAGGTGTTTGAGTAATTAAGGTGAGGACTGATGGAGACCTAGAGGTGTTAAGTCACAGCTCAATACTTTGTTATATTTTTGTGTACCTGTTGAAAATGGTGTGAAGACTCACTGGTAAACATACTATATAATAATATTTTATTATTATCCTTCATATATAAAACGTTGAAGACAATGCCTGATAAAGAGAATCAAGAAGAAAAATATGAAAAATAGGGAAATAAGTCCAAGTCGTTGATTGCATTCTTTTAAGTTTCAGGCTGAGTGCAAAAACAGGACTTCAGATGTGTATTACCTCGTACACCTTAAGCCTGATCCCCAGGAATTTTGGAGACGTGAATATGGTCTCAGCTTCATTGAAATGCATTATTTTTCCAAGAGTTCTGTTATCAAATAATAATGGTGATTGAATTATTCAACTTACATTTCTTCTCTAAAAGAGTTCTTTTCTGCTATCAAAGAATGATAGCAATTGAATTATTCCAGCTTACATTTCTTCTCTAAGGGTATTAGTTCCTATAGGATTAGTGTATGTACTAGGATATTTTGTGTTGTTACTTTTTTTCTTCATAGTGCACCCTTGATTTTTAAATTTTATATACAAATAATTAGAAAGCAGAATAAATTGTACTCCCATAATTTTGCTGAGAATTCAATCTCCTGGCCAGACTACGACTTGTTTATTTAACCATGTAGGGGTTTAGATAATTCTAAATAGTTCACTGTTAAGAGCTAGTCTAAATTCATGGTGACGGTTTCTTCTTTGAGTTGAAAAAAATGGCACTGTGCTATTCTGGTTTTTCTTTTTCTTTGAAGCTAAAAGGTAATAACCCTGTTATTGCTTTAATTTCTTTTCCTTTATCCCAACCCTCATTGGATTTCTTGACCTGTTACCTTGGAGAATGCCTTTAGCATTGTCACTTTTCAAATGGTTTAGGAAGATACTTTTTAAAAAAACAGCACATAAAAAGCCCATCTCTTTCAGAGGTGTATTTTGAAATATTTATAGATTAAAAAATATGTATCTGGTATTTGCTTTAAAATAATTGGGAGTGCCAGAGAGGTGGACAAAGGATGAAACTTGATTGTTGAAGAATTAATCATTGTTTAATCTGGGTGATGGTATACGTTCTTTCATTTTATTTTCTCTACTTTTGCATGCCTTAAATTTTCTATGGTAAGTTACAAAATGAAAATAGGATCCATATGGAAATTTTTATAAATTTGAACTTCTTTCTAAAAATAGTATAATGGAAATACCTGCATACCCATGTTTATTGCAGCACAATTCATGATAGCCAAACTATGGAGTCAGCTTAGGAGCCTCTCAGCAGATGAACAGATAAAGAAAGTGTGTGTGTGTGTGTGTGTGTGTGTGTGTGTGTGTGTGTATTTTTCAGCCATAAAGAAGAATGAAATTGGAGATCATCACTTTAGGCAAAATAAACCAGACTAAGGAAGTTTCATATGTTTTCTTTCATATGTGAAATCTTAAAATAACAACAAAAAACAGGTGACATGAAAGTAGAAAGGGGAGTATTAGAGAAGTTTTTTTGGAGACAGAGTCTTGTTCTGTATTCAGGCTGGTCTCAAACTGGTGGTGATCCTCCTGCCTCAGCCTCCCAAGAGTTGCGATTACAGGCATGTGTTACCATGCCTGGGAGTATTAGAGAAGAGGAAGGAAACAAGGGGTTGAAGAGGGACCAGGGTAGAAGGGGTATGCAGTAGACATTATCGAAGTATGTCATACATGCATATGAATCTGCCAAAATGAAATCCATTAATCTGTATAACTCATATGCACACTAATAAAAATAGTGTAAAATGTGTGAGACAGTCATGTTTTTCACTTTGAACAAGACAATTTTACTATATACAAATAGAGATTTTAGGATTTTTCGTATGCTAAGATAAAGGGAGACAGTATCTACAGCTGGGTGCACACAAGCTGTTGTGAAAAGTGTCATCTCGGTCCTTTGCTAAAGCAGGTTGTCTGGATGACTGAGCGTTCTCCTTCTTTCAGATAGTCCAGCAGCCGTCAGGAGGCCTTGCAAAACAAGGGGCCGTGGGGCCACATTCCTCGGCATTGACCGTTCAGAAATCCGTGCACAAGCTTCCAGCGAGCGCCATGATACCTGCTGGTAAGGTTCCTCTGGGGGACACTAGCCCATGCCAGCTCCATGGCACCGAGTTTGGAACATGGGCTTTGCACGATTTGTTATTGTTGAATGAAGAGAAGTTTGACCTTTTAAAGTTGTTCCTAAGAGAAGGTGGAAAGGTAACTACTTGTTACTGTCTTTGTACACGTATAGGTACTTTTTAAGTACCGTGTACTTTGTACTTGTGTAGGTACTTTTTTTATGTTTTGAAAAAAAGGGAGCAACTGCTCATAGTATTCTGTAATTCGATAAAACAATGTACTAGTAAATAAGTACTCTTTAACTTAAAAATTTGTTATGCCATGATTTCTTTTTAAAATAAAGTTTCTCTAAGTTTGGAAATCACTCTCACCCAGTTAAGGTAGAGTTTTTATGTGTTTTACAAAATTCCAATCTAAGTGATTGGTAACATGTTTCAGTCACCTTTTGTGCACATTTTTATTGTTCGACAGATAATTTGAGACCACATAAAAAAGAAACAAATCTTTAGAAGATGATTTCTTATGCAGAGAATATATCCATCATCCTATTTGCATTTAAACATAGTTTTAGGGAAGCTTGAAATTTTCTTAGATTATTCTGTATATATTAAAAACTGTTCTGAATTTTTCCTAATGTGGCATGATTGCTTTTTTTGTATTCTATTTTTTCTCATTTTGTTTTTATAGCTTCCATTCTAAAGCAAATTACTGTGCCTGGAAATAAAATTTTGTCGCTTCAAGCACCTACTAGTATTCAGAAAAATAAAGTAAAAGAGAATGGAATAACATGCTTCAGGTAAAGAAAATAAATAGTTAAAACTTTGTCTGGTTTAAGGGAGTAATATTTAAGAAAAATGTCAAAAATCTAAATAAAATGGATATATTGGTACTTTAAAAAAATAGAATAGTAATTGAGTATAATTTATAAATAGTGAAGTGCCCAAATCTTAAGTGTTTTGCTTGATGAATTTTGAAAAATGTAAAAAAAAAAAAAAAAGAAAAGAAAAATGTGTACTGTTCCTGTGTAATCCAGTCTAGAGTAAGATACTGGACATAATCATCATCGGTGTGCACCTTTCAAAGCAATTAGCTGTGCCCCTGCCCCTGCCGGTCACTGTTCTTCTGTCTGTCCTTGAACTGCACATGAGTAGAGTACTTCATTTTTGCCATAGTCCTCCCTCATCTGTAGTTTTGCTTTCTGTAGTTTGCAGTTACTGACAGCCAACAGTGGTCTGAAAATACGAAATGGAAAATTCTACAACTAATATTTAAATTGTATGCTATTCTGAACAGCATGGAAATTGCTTCACGCCTAGGAGGAGAATCATTCCTTCATCTGGCGTATCCATGCTGGATGTACTGCCCACTGCTCCATCCTTTAGCAGCCTTACCAGACTGACTAGCCTGGTGCTTAGGTGACCTTCACATTACCACTGACGTCCTCAGCAACCCATACCGTGGAAGGCTCCCTCCAGTTCCTACGCCACTCACTATATGCTTGTCATTCTCCTCACTTTGCCTCATAATGTAGGCATTGTATTGTTTCAGATCATCACAAAAATATTTTGAGAGACTGTGAACTGCGATTTATTATTTTTCATTTTCAGATGAAGTTTGGCTCTTCTTTTTCTTCAGGTTGTGCTGAAGCTGTGGTTGTCATTCTGTATTGTTTTTGGTGGAAGTATGGAAGATAGTGATGTACGTAGTCATTGTCTTCTAGTTCAGTGAGTTTTAATGAAAGGCTAAAATCCAAGTACCACCCTAAAAGTTCCCTTTTGTTCCTCCCCAGGAAGTCCCCACATTACACCCCAGACCTCACATAACCACTGATCTGCTTCCTAACATTGTAGTTACTTAAGTGGCTTTGTAAAGTTTGTATTCTTTGGGCTTACTTTTCTCAGAATGTGTTTGATACACTTCTCTGTTGTTGCATGTGTTAGTAGTTTAATTTTTTTATTGCTAAGTAATATTCAGTTTTGTGGATATCCTTTGTTTACATGACATTGTTTTAATTTCCTCTCTTGAGTGACATTTGAGTTGTTTTATTTGTAGCAGTTCTGAATAAAACTGCTGCAAACACTGTGTCCAAGACTTTGAACAGCATTCTTTTTTTCCTGCTGTAAATAGTAGGAGTGGAATTGCTGACTCATGTGGGAAAACTGCCAGACTTTAAAATTTAGCCTTTTTTGTTGATATATAGTTGGAGCTCACTGTAGCATTTATTTACATTTCCACAGTAACTAATGCTGCTGAATATATTTTCGCGCTTTATTGTCCATTTGTGTAATTTCTTTTGTGAAATGTCATTTCAGATATTTTGTCTGCTTTTGAGAGGTCTTTTTTTTTTTTTTTTTTTTGGTGCTGGGGATTGAACTCAGGGCCTTGTGCTTGCTAGGCAAACTCTCTACCACTTGAGCTAAATCCCCAACCCCTTTTGTCTGCTTTTGAATTGAGTGTTTTTATCATGAACTTTTCCTAATTGATTGAAGATGATCATTGATTTTTCTTTATGTTAGTGTTACAAATTGTATTAGTTTTAAATTTTTTGAATGTTAAATCAACCTTGCATTCCTGAGTATTAGCTTTTTTTGTATTTCGTTTACTTTAATAAATATTTTGCCAAGTGTTTTGTGCATATGTTCACAGACTTTGGTGCATAGTTTTCTGTTTTTATAGTGACTGTGCCAGATTTTGGTATTTGTGATTATCCTGGGCTCAAAAAAATGACTCATAAAGTCTTTGCCTTTCCTGAGTTTTAAACTTCTGTGTAAAATTAATGTTATGTCTTCCTGAAATGATGAATGTATTTACCATTGAAATTAGTTTTCTTTGGGGGATAGTTTTGATAAAGTCAATTTCATTCATATATATATATATATATATATATATATATAGGCTGTTGAACTTGCTTGTTAGTCTTAACATCAATTTTAGAGGTTGTATTTTTTAAGGTCTTATATATTTTAGTTTTCAGACTTACTGGCATGAAATTGTTCCTAATACTTCCTTTTATTTTAAATATCTGTAATCTATATTTGTAGTGTAGTACCATGTATTCTTTAAAGATTTTTGAGTATTCATCTCAGTAGTTGACTTTTTCGTGCATAAAATTGTTAATTTTATCTATTAAATTTCCTGTGTTCATGTGTAAGTTTTCAATCCATTTTAAAAAAAATTAACTTGTGATTTTGTTATTCTTATTTTGTCTATTTTATTGATTTTAAACAAGAAGCCCTTACTTCAGGCTTAGGATGCTCCTCTTTTTCTAGCATCTTAAATTGGAAGTTTAGATCTTTAAATTTGAATCTTTTTTGGTACAAGCATTTATAACTCTACATTTCTCTAAGTACTGATTTCGTATACAACTAAATTCAATTTTGTTTTTATTCTCATTCATGTTGAAATATTTTTCTTCTTTTCCGTCTATTTGATACTGTAAATATTTGAGGCTTTTCTAGGTCATTTTTTTCCTAATACAATTTTATGAGCAGAGAACAAGACCTGTAACTTAATTTCAATCTTTTAAAATTTGTTGATACTCCTCAGTTTGGCCAGTATGGAGGAATATCTCATGAGTACTTGCGAAAATGTGTGTATTTAGTTTTGTGAGGAATTTTTTTTTTTTCTGAATGTTAATTTGGTAAAGGTAGCTGTTTACATCTGCTATACCCTGGCTTTTTTTGTTTTGCTTTTTGGGCTTGTTGTATCTCTTATTCAGAGTGGGTATTAAAATCTCCAGCTATGGTTATGGGTTTGCTTGAGAGCGCTTCAAGCCATTAAGAATGTGGCTCTACGGACCATGTGGGGGTACTGCAGGCAAAACACGGAGACTCAGTTTTACTCCTTGTGTTCCCATCATTTAGTGACTGCATCCCTCTAATCTGTGCTTGTTTTTGTACAGTTTTCCAATAGTCTTACTTTTAAAAATTGTATATTGAAAAAATTCTATATCGATTTTGTAATTATTAATTAAGCCTTTCTGCCATTTCCCAGAACCACAACTTACATTTCTTTTTTAATGGCTTTTATTGTTCTGGTGTAGTTATCTTTCTTTTCCTGGTTTTTGAATAATTAATCAGTATTGTACTTTATTTTGGTGGGGACCCTGGGAATCAAACTCAGGACCTTGTGCTTGCTAGGCACATGCTTTTCCACTGAGCTAAATCCCCAACCCCTAATAAAGTCAGAGCTTTAGTATATCTAATACCCAGTTTATCTGGGTTTTTGGTTCTGTTACCTGGCTTTTTAATCCTGTTTCTTGGCGTATTTGGTAATATTTAATTAGGTGTCTGATACAAATGAGAAAAAATTATAGGGGTTTTGAATTAATTCCTTCCAGAAAGATTTCATCCTGTGTCCCGGAGGACAGCTGAGGAGCAATTGTCTTAATCTATTGGCGACCGAGTTGGTCCAAAGCTAACTGTAACCTTTCCAGGGCTCTGTGTAACTTGGGTTCTTCTGCCCCAGGATGTAGTCCGGAAGACTTAGGGTGCTTTCCTTAGCTGGGTTAGGAACCCTAAATTTTATTTTTCCAATACTTTCTCTGGTACCCAAAACTCACTGTGCTTTCTCTGGGCTTTCTTTGCTTGACTTCTTTGAATTTTCTGCATTACTTCAGTGGGAACTGCCTTATTTCTTCATAGGCTCATGGCCCATCCCTCAAGTGTTGGAAACTTTGAGCTTCAGCTTTCTTCATCTTCGTGAGACTGCCTAATGCTCTGTTGGCTTTTCTGCCTCTTAGCAGCTGCTGTCTCTGTGGCTGTTCAGTGTCTCGTTCCACATCAAGAATTAGCACATGCCCAAGGGGAAAAACAAGAGAAGAAAATGGGGTTACTTCAGTGAGGCTGTCTGCTCCAAGGCCTGTGGCCCCTCAAGACCTAGCTCTGTTGGCAGCTCTCTGCTGCCTTCAAAAAAAGTTTCAAAAATAATTATTCTGGCTCTACCAGTTTTCTGTACTCAAAACAGTTGTCTGATACTATAATAATGGTCTGTAAACAGAAGTGGGCTTCCTCATGTAATTTCTTATACATTTTTGTGTTCAAAGATCTATTGGAGTTAGTTTGCAATTTATTTTCTATTTCTGTATAGTATATTTTGATAGACGTTCTTAAGTAGGTGCATTTGGCAGTTTCTTTTATGAAAAGTGCTTGGTTAGGCCTTATTTAAGAGCTCCTGCTGGAAATTATACTCTCCTATACTGTCTTCTTCAAATTTTACTTTTAATGTTTAAATCTTTACGTCATCAGGAGTTAATTTTGTTCTTGTTCCTGTGGTGTAGGCTACAGATCCTGGTTCCAGGAGGTGTTATTGAAGAGTCTGTCCTTCAGTCACCTACAACACTCTGTGTGTCATACATGCAGATGTCTTTTCTGGCCTCTTTTAGATAACTCATAATTTCAGAATAACTCTTATGTCTGGTACAGCGTATTCCCTAACTACTACCCCTTTACCTCTTTTCCTTCCTCCATTTTTCTCTTCATGATTTTCTTGACTGTTGTACTTGGGCTTTTGCTGTCCTCTTTACATTTCAGAATCAACTTGTTAATTTCCACCAAAACTTTCCATTTCAATTTGATTTGGCCTGGCTCTGAGTTCATCGTCCTCCAGTTGATTTCTTATAATTTTCAGCCTCTGTAAACATGATTTGTATATTCATTTATTTACATCTTCTTTCACATCTTTAAATTGAGTGTTACGATTGTTTCTCTTTTTAAAAATTTTTTCCATTAAGTGTTACAATTTTATCTATATAGTTTGTGCACAAATTTTTTTTGGATGTATCTGTTATGTTTACTTATAGGTACCTTATTTTTTGTTGTTATTGTATGTAATATTTTCAATAATTGCCTCTTTTGTTGCTTTTTTCTCTATTTGCTAGTGTCCTTATAATTCTTTTCTAATACATTTTAGAACATTTTAGGTTATTTATATAGACAATGTCAGGAGTGACATATAGAATTACGATTGGACTATTTTTGAGGGAGGCTCTCAGCATTTCAAGATGTCATTCTGTTGTTTTCTGGTATTCATGTATGAGTTTACATTCAAAGATAAGCATGCAAGAAAGTCACCCTGAGTTAAATTATAGGGAAACAGCAACACATTTGGAATTCCAATGATTGGATGATATGTCAAATATTAAAAACTATTATAAAATATTAAAAATGAAATATATGGAATAAAAAATCAGAAAGTTATGTATTAAAAATGAATACAGAAGTAGGAAAAAGAACCAAATAGGACATTTAGAAATGAAAACTGCAGTTGAACTTAAAACTTCACTGGATGGATAAATTAGGTTTAACCTGGGGGCCTAAGTTAAATTTTCTTGTGATGGCTTCTGTTAGGAACATTGGATGACTCTTGACGTGGGACCACCAACGCGTGTTCTCATCTAGGACTGTAAGATACAACGGTCGGCTCTTGGCAGAGACCTAAGAACTAGTGCTGGCCATGGGCACCTGCCCCGAAGGTCATTTTCCTGTGGGGTGTGCTCATTACTTATTTTTCCTGGCACTTTTTTGGGGTACAGATTCTGTGAACCCAACAATGGAACAAAAATGTATTTATTGTTCTAATTATAGTGCTGTGTAGTTGCTCTTCAGTAAATGTAGCCCTCTGACTGCCTGAAGCAAAAGTGTCACCATTAGTATTTTCTTTGGGAGATTTCTAGCTTATTACATTGGCTCATTTATCTGTTGGGTGCTTATTGCTTTCTAAATATATAGAATAGATTGAGAGATAGAGGTAAAAATATGGACATAGATATAGTAGAAAGTGATTCATAGTTGTATACTGTGTAAAAATTTTTCTACGAATCTTTTTTTGTAACTTATAATTTTGCTTTTAGTGTCTTTGGTATCAGGAATAGTAAAATTTCTTTTGTTTTACCAGTGTCTTCCTTGATAGGTTTTGAATTCTGAGAAATCCTTCATCACTATGAGTTCATAATGATGTGCACCCATGTTCTCTTCCAAGATACTGTACATACTTACCTCACATATGTACATGTACCTTTACATCTTCAATGAATTTTGACTTTTTTTTTCCGCAGATGGATTGCTTATCTCAACAGTAGTTACCAAAGAGTTCATTACCTATCTCGTTTGAAATGCCACCTTTATCTTCAGTAAATACCTATTTGTATAAGGGCATATTTTGTTTGTCTTACACTTTTATCTTTATGTTAATATTTTAATGCTTTTCTACTGTTAAACATCAGTATTTATTTTTCTATCTGATGGGGTAAATATTTTTCCTACTAAAAGTATCCTGACTTTTTTTTTCTCTTATGCATGAATTTTAAAGTGAGCATGGTAGTTCTGTGAAAATTTTGTATTGAGATTTAATTTGTGGGGAAGAACTGGCCTTTCATGATGTGGAAGATTTCCATCCAGAACCATGGTAATACTTGTCAGAGTGTGGTAAGGATATAGATAACAGAAAAACTGAAAAATACGTGCCTTCTGAAGACGCAAGATGATTCTTCCTGTTCAGGAAGGTTAGACAGTAGCCCAGCCAGCCATTGCCATTGTTACATTCATAGTGTTAGCAGTGCAGGCTCTTTGTCCGCAGTCTGTGCCCACTAGACAGCTGTAGGCGTCGTGGGGTGTGCTGAAGCCTCTGCCTTCTAGGCTTCATGTGGCCTGGAAATTGAGCCCAGGGCTTTCTCAGTGAGCTACATTATTTTGAGACAGGGTCTCTCTAAATCGTCCTGAACTTGTGATCCAGGCTGGACTTGGGCAGGGCTTGAACTGCGATCCTCCTGCCTCAGCTTCCCAGAGAGCTGGGATTACAGGTGTGCACCACCATATCCGGTATGGCATGGTCCTTTGTATTTCACAGTCACCTCCTTGGAAGGGCTTTGCCTGGCCAAGGTGTAAAGTAGTTTTTTCAGTCATATCTGATGTCTTGAGGCAATAGCTAAGTTATCTCATTTATTTGTCTACTCTTCTGTGCATTCATCATCTCCTTTTATTCTCTTTGAGAGTTTGCAATGACTTTGTTCTTATTATACTTAACATTTAGAGTAATGCCTAGGTCATATCGAAACCTTCAGGAGTGTGTGTGTGTGTGTGTGTGTGTGTGTGTGTGTGTGTGTGTGTGAGAGAGAGAGAGAGAGAGAGAGAGAGAGAGAGAGAGAGAGATATTGGTGTTTGAACTCAGGGCCTTTACAGTGAGCTACATCCCCAGCCTGCCCCCTTCCCCCTCAGACCCCTTCCCTCCTTTTTTTAAAATTTTAAGATGGGATCTCCCTCAGTTGCCCAGGCTCTTATTTGTGGTCCTCCTGCCTCAGCCTCTCAGAATGCTGAGATTACAGGTGTGGGCCACTGTGTCTGGCTACATTGATAGATTTGTTAAAATAATGAATTTTGAAAACTAGAACAGGAATGTTTATAATCTTGGCTATTTCTATATATCCTTTATTTCTGCACTAAAGTGTACTTTTCAGTTTTGAGCAATCCTTTCTAGTAATTTGGGTCATGTGTGATTTTATGCACATCTTTTTATAATATTGACTTTTTGTTGCTCTTTTTTTTTTTTTTTTTCCTTTTGTGGTACTGGAGATTGAACCCCGGGCCTTTGCAGTGAGCTACATCCTCAGCCTCTTACAAAATTTAAATCACTGAGTTGTCCAGGCTGGGATGGAACCTGTGATCGTCCTGACACAGCCTCCCAGAGTGCTGGCTCTCTAGGCGAGGGTAGCGGAGCTGGCCTAGTGTTGTCCTTTACCCATCCGGGACACCTAGTTTCACTGCTACTTCAGGTGCTGTTGAAAAATGAAAGTAAAAATAGACTCTTAATGCTGACTTTTGTTTAATATGAGATAGTGTATTGCATTAGACTTTGTTCGACTCAGCTGGATGACGTCTAATAATAAGAGTAAGAGCCGACCATTTTTTCCCTAGAACTATTTGGTTAACTTTAATCTTCATTGTTGATTTTTTTACTTTTTCCACTAGGAAATACTCTTTTCTTTTCAGTTTATCAGTATAGCTGGAATGAATCTCAGAAGCTGTATGGTGCTTAAACACCAGAGGGTGCCAGAGATTTATTTTTTATGTCATATTTCTGGATCAGAAGTGACAAGTATTATAGTACTTCTGCATGTTTGTTATATTTAACTTTCAAAAGATGTAAATAATTGTCTTGTGTATTTTGTGTACAAGTATATCAGTAATTTATATTGTTTATGTAATTTATGATACAGTGGTTAATCATTCTAGAGCAAGATTTTGTTTTTTTAAAGAGAGAAACTAGTCTGGTAAAACCCAAAACCAAAACCCACTCTCATGTTAGCAAGGCAAGCTATACAAAGAAGAATCATCTGTAGTAGCCATGCCCAGATTAGTCAGAGTTAAAATTCAACAAAAATGTCTTGCTCTTGATGGAAATTAGGATCCTGAATATACCGCGCAGAGGAGTTACTCGGGCATGAGGCTGCGAAGTCTTTCAAAGTTTTTTGTCACATTTTGTCATAGCAAAATGATGTTCAGTAAAAGTTATCTTTGTACTTATGCGCAGAATGAACTAAAGAAGAAGAAACCTTAGAGTTAGGTATGCCATAAAGCAGAGGTTAAAGTTACGAGTGTTCTCAAGAAGGATCAAAGCTAGGAGACTGTGGTAATTCTGTGATTGTGGTGGGATTCGTGCCCAAACTTTCTTAACAGGATTAATAATTTAACTGAGAATGTATAAATACAGCAAGTTAGACACTTTTGAAATGATTTATAAGTGTATGTTAATAATATAATGTAGATGAACATGAAACTGTTTTAACTGGGAACTAATTACAATTTTGGATTCTAGGCCCACCGAGAATGAAATATCTGGACTTTGTGCAGGAATATGTATTTTACTTTATTTTATTTTTTTATTTTTAGGAGTATGTATTTTTATAGTATTTCTGATATTTATTACGGTTTAAGTTGAGTACAGGTATAGACTAGCAAGTCTCACAATGTGGTCTGCAGAACAGAATTTGAAAACTGGGACTCTTTCAGGAGGTTCGCAAGATAGTATCACGTGGAGTTCTCACAGTAGCTGGTAGCTCGGAGGCCCCGGTGCTAACCCTGCTGGCGCCTCCGCACGGCACAGCACGCGGCGCCAAGCCCTCCTGCATTTGTGGTAAACAAACGGAAGAGAAGATAGTTTTGTTTTGTTTTTTTTTAAAGAGCGATTTTTTGCGGCGGCACAAGTTATTTTCCCGACCCCCCAGTGCATACCCGCTTAACATTCTGTGTGACAGACTCTTCTGCTGCGCGCCACAGTACAGGAGCTCAAGACAAGTTCTTAGACTGGTTTTTGAGTTTTGAGCTGAACTGACCACATGCTTCCTGCAGCACCATGAATGATGGACAAAATGTGGTTATGTACACTCAGGAATCTGACGTTCTTATAAAAATGAATGAAATGAGCCTGTCATTTCAGGGGAAAGAAGAACAGTATTTTTTGCCAATGATGAAGTTTGAACTTTCAAGGAAAAATTAAGATTTTGGAAAGTTGATATCCAAAGTTGAATTTGACAGCTTTTTAATACCTATTCTGATGTGATCGGTAGAGATATTAAAATGTGATTTTTAGATTATATATAATGAGTCTAAATTTGGATGATATGTATAACTGCATGAACCAATATTTTTCAATTACTAGTGTATGGTGTTACAAAACTACACATGTCTAAAAATGAGTGTATGAGGACCAGTGAATTTTACATAGATTGGCAAAAATGTAAGGCAATCACACTCTCGTTTTTAAATTTTAACACGGTTTTCAGACAAATGCTACCTGTTAACATGTAGTATTGTTATTTTTTGATAAGTAAATAATACTCATTTTAGTTTCTAATGCAATTTTAGTTTTACCCTCATTTTGTAGATGAAAGTACTGATGAATAAAGATGGAAAGACAATTGGCCACAGTCATTTTGTTAGTTGTCAGTGCAGGCACTGAGAGCTTGGCCTCTTTAACTTTAGAATCAGTACTCTTTGATTTTTTTTTCTCCCTCAGTTTTTTTTTTTTTTTAATGACATGTTTGCAATACATAGGAGGAATTGGTACATATACATATTCCGCCCTGATCCTTTGTAATTCTCTTTCCCCTCCATTTTCTCCCATTTCCCCAATCTCATGTCTTCTTCCCGTCCTTTCAATTGTGTTGTTTTTTGGTCTCAATTTCATTAATTTCTGCCCTGATCATTATAATTTCTTTCTATTAGTTTGGAATTTGGATAGTTCTTGTCTTCCTAGGACCTTGAGATGCATTAGGATATTTAATGGGGATTGTGCGATTCTTTTTATGTGTACATTCATAGCTATAAACTTCCCGCTTAGAAATGCTTTCATTGTTTTCCATAGATTTTGATATGTTTTGCTTTCATTGTCATTTGATTCTAGAAACTTTATTTCTTCCCTGATTTTTTTCTGTGATCCTTTGATTATTCAATAATGTATTTCTTTCACTCTCCATGCATTTTTGTAATTTCTGTGGCTTCTCTTACTTTTGATTTCTAGCTTCATTCTATGATGCGATGGTATGCAGGGGATAATTTCCATTTTTTTGTATTTATTTAAGCATGCTTTATGACCTAATAAAAAGTCTGTTTTGGAAAAAGTTCCATGTACAATTAAGAAAAATGTGTATTTTATTGATCTGGATGAAGCACTTTGTAGATGCCTTTGAGTCTATTGGCTCAATAGTGTGATTTAATTTGATATTTCTTAACTTTTTTGTCTCCTTGACCTAATGCTGAGAATAGGGCATTGAACTCCCCTACGGTGATCGTATTGGTGTCTGTTTGTCCTTTTAGGTCAGGTAGTTTTTGTTTTATGAAGTTGGGTATGCCAATATTCAGTGCAAATTTACAATTGTTACCTCTTCCTGTTAAATTGTTCTGTTTACTAGTATATAGTGGCCACCTTTATCTCTTCTGATCAGTTCTGGCTTGAAGTAGGCTGTTTCTGAAAATATGGTAGCTGTTCCTGCTTGTTTTTGACCATGGGCTGAATGGAATATCATTTTCCATTCTTTCACTTTTAAACTATCTACTTCCTTTTGGCTGAGATGTGTCTTCTGTACGCAGTATATGGCTGTATTTTAATCTAGTCTGCCAGTCTGTGTCTTTGGATTGATTGAGACAAGTGACACTGAAAGTTATTATTATAAGGTGTTTATTGAATCCTGTCATTACATTATTTTCCCAGTATTAATTTCTTTGCTTTTCCCCTTTTGTTTACTCTCTTTGGGCTCTTCCGTGCTGGCAACCTCCTTGTCTCTCCCTAGAATTCCCCTAAGTGTCTCTTGCAGTGCTACCTTAGTGGTTGTGCGTTTTTTAAGGATTTCTTTGTCATGGAAAGTCTTCTCCATCAGTTTTGAAGGCTAATTTTGCAGGATATAAAAGTTTGGATTGACAGTTTTATTTTAGGATTTGAAAACTTCACCTTAAGCTCTCCTGCCCTTTAAAGTTTGTGATGAGAAATCCACAGTTTTTCTGATCGGCTTGCCTTTGTAGTTTACTAGCTGTTTTTCCCCCTCAATAGCTTTCAGTATTTTTTCCTTTTGATGAATTTCTGGAATTTTGTATATGATGTATTGTGCAGAGGTTCTTTTCTTGTCGGGGGCTGCTTGGGATCCTATATACTTCTTGTACTTGAATATTGAACTCTTTCCCTAATTTCAAAAATGTTCTGCTATGATTACAGTTAGTAAAATTTTTATATCTTTTGAGTCACCTTCCAGTTTTTCTTTTATTCCTATAACTCTGAGGTTGGGTTTTTTTTTTTTTTCCCCTTTGACTCATCTAGAAGATATTGGATCCAGCTTGCATGGTGTCTTGTCATTTCTAGGGTCTCACTGAGTTTATGTTGTACTTGTCTTCTATTTCTCACACTCTGTCCTCACATTGGTCAGGTCTGTCTAATGTTGACAACACAAAGACAAACCAGATGATGACAGGCAGTAAAAACCAATTTGCAACAACTATGCCACCATTAACAATAGAAAAGAAATAAGCAATAATAATAGGATCAAAAGCAAACTGATTATTGACATACCATAGTAATCCAAAATAGCTACCACTACACCATTCTTAACAATAGAAGAGAGTTCTGGAATAATATAGATACAGAGTCACACCAATTATTGCTATACAATAGATGCTAAAAGCAACAACTGTACAACGTTTAACAATGGAAAAGAATCGAGCAATAATAACTGTCAAATAGCTAAAAGTTAATAAAGCTTAATAGTAGTGATAATAAAATGGAGAAAGTGGGGAAGAGGAAAATAAAATGAAAGAGATAAAATTTGAAAAAGAAAGAAAAGGAAGATGAGAAAGGAAACAAAGATGAGATTAAAAAATTCAACTAGGAATAAAAGAAAGTTAATAGAATTAAAGGAACCGAAAAAGATAAAGAAAAATAAGAAAATATAAAAACAAAGAGCCAAAAACAAGGAAAAAACAAAAAAGAAACAGAAACAAATCCACCCCCAAAATACAAACAAAAAAAAGAGCAACACGTTAAAAAAATTCCTCTGCATGTTTGGGTAAGTGGTTTCTTTCCAGGGCCTGTGGTATTAGCATCTACCAGCAACTTGGGCCTATTTTGTTTCCACACTCACTTTTTGAATGCTGAGGTCTGCCTGAGGTCATGGTCAGTCAATGGCATGGTATCTGCCTTACAGTTGTATTTACTCCAGTGACTTCATGTTTGTGTCCTTCCATGTACCCCAAGTTACTCCTATCTCTGACTAGCTTTATAACCTGTGGGTTCATGAGGTGCTTCGCTTATTCCAGAGGCCCCTCTGTCCCTGTACCCCCAGAATGTAGCAGTTGTCTGAGCTGAGATGTATCCCTGATCATATTGGCAGATGGGGAAAGTAAACAGACCACTGAGCTCTGTACTGGAAGTAGACAGTGAGTGAGGCCAGTCAGTCCCTTGGACTTCATGCCTGCATTTTCAGACCTAGCTCCCCCAAACCTGCATACAGCCTAGCTTCTCATCGCAGAGGGTGTTATGGTTGTGTGCTTAACAACTTGAGCTTGTTGCTTCTTAAATTTCTCAGGGGGGTCTGTTACTACCCTGCCTCTTTTCCATGACTGTGCTTTGTTGCTGTCTCCTTCCCCATCATTGTGGTATAGTGGTATCGGAGATGCTGGAGTAAGTTTTTCTGTGACTTCTGAGTCCCAGAGTCACTTTTAGAGTAGAACCACACCCTGTATTACAGTATACGGTACCTTGGACCTTTCTTGGGGCCAGCACTCCTGGTCCACTTGTCTCCAGAGCTTCCAGCCCGTTCTGGGCTTAGCCCATGTTTGCTGCTATATGAGAGCTGAGCTCAGCATTCCAGCCTGCTTCCTTTTTTCTCTGCGTTGCTTTCTCCAGTTTCTCTGTGGTGTCTAGTTTTCAAGTTGGCTCTTTCTTGAATCCCAGAGTGCTGCTTCCTATTGTCTTCATTAAGTTGTTTTCCATGTGTCTGGATTCTAGGTCCTGTAGAGGCTACATTTTGCTACTGGCCTTTACCATCTTTCAGTACTCTTACTTAATTTTTATAGCTCATTATTTTCTGGAGCATGGTCCCCAGACCATTAGTATCAACACCACTAAGTGTATCTGTTAAAAAAAACTCCAGATTTCTGTTCTGTTATAAAGCTATGAAATGAGAGTCATCCATGCAGCGTGGGTATGTGTTTGACTGTGAGACCTTTTTTTCTTTTCAAGGGTATTTTGAGACAGGGTTTTGCTATGTGTCCAGACTGGTCTCAAGCTCACTGTGAAGGTTAGGCTGGCCTCATATACAAAATTCTCCTGCCTCAGCCTCCAAAATCTTGGGATTATAGGAGTGCATACTACAGACCTGCATTTTAAATATACTTTGTAGATGTCTCCTAAAAATGCTAAAGTCTGAGAAATGCTGAAGTAAGCTACACTACACTTTAATAAGAAAGGTAAAGGGGATTACTGATAAACAGTAAATACTAAAAGCTTTGGAAAATAGCTTCAACAAATGCATACAAGGAGAAATAAATCTGTCTTGTGTTAGTTTACAGACACGCAGTGGTCAAATAGTGAGACGGCTTAGAGAGATGAATAATGAATATTGAAGCCGGATTACAAGAGGCTAGAAATCTAAGGAAAAAATTCAATCTTAAAATATTTTACTCCTTTAAACAGGGTCTCACTAAGTTGCTTGGGGCTTATTTCAGACTCCTGCACTCAAGTGATCCTCTTGCCTCAGCCTCCTGAGTAGCCAAGTCTACAGGCATATGCTACTGTACCTGGCTTAGTTTATATTTTAAAAACAAATTTCATTTTTCTCTAGGTATTGTATAAAACATTGTCACATACTATTCTGCACAAAACTCAAAAGGTAGAAAAGGATGTTTGGTGGGAAAGATAAGACTCTACGTCACTTCTTTTCTCTGCTACCAAAGTTGCCAGCCTAGAGCCTGTTTCTGGTTTATTGTGTATCTTTCTGTGGGGTTTTTTTGGGGGAGGTGTAGAATGTAATTTATTGATGATATATGACAAAGTAGGGCCCCTAGATAGTCTTTTCAACACAGATGCTAATATACATGTTTTGCATTGTGGTTTTAACTACTTACTGATCTTAGAGATTGTCTCATACCAGCATATTTGATGTGGTTTGATATTTTTAAGTTTTCTAATAATGGATGGTGGTCTCCGTTGATTTACACTTGGAAAATAAAGCTCCAGTAACTTTAGCAGCTTGTGCTGTTAATGACTAGTTTTACGTAATTTCTAGGGGGAATAGTTTATTTATTTTCAATTATCAGATAATGCCAAATAAGCTTTCATGGTGGTTGTATTAATAAATTAATTTCAACAACAGTGCTTAAGATAGCATATTTATACCTGTGCTGGTGAATTTTAAGAAACTTGTAAATCTAACAGGTGGAAATTTTTTATTGTTACGAATGGAGTAGAACATCTTTATTTTCAGTTAACTGACCATTTTGTCCATTTTTCCATTGGATTTTTGGTCTTTTCCTTATTTATAAGAGCTCTATATACTAAGGTACAGATATTCCCTGACACGATGGTCTGGCTTTTTTTCTTTTTTCTTTTTTTGGTACTGTGGGTGGAACCCATGGCCTTCTCACTGAGTTATATCCCCAGCCCCTTTTGTGTTTTGGTTTGAGACAGGGCCTTTTGCCTAGGTTAGGCTGGAACTTTCAATCCTCCTGCCTCAGTCTTCCAGAGTGTGGGTATTACAGGCACAACCACCATGCTGGACTTGATTTTTGAACTTTAAAATGATGTGAAAACACTATGCATTCAGTAGAAACTATATTTTGAACTTCAGTCTTTTCTGGACTAGTCATATATGGTATGGTTCTCTCTTGTGATGCTGAGCAGCAGCCACAAAACACTGTCTCCAGTCAGCCATGTAATCATCGGGGTAAACACCTCATCTTCCATAGTGGCAACATAGCCAGGGTTTTTTGCATGTAGGTGTTTAATAAATTGCACAAGCTATTCAACAGTTTACTCTACAGTAGGCTTGCGTTAAGTGATTTTGCCTAACTGTAGGCTAATGTGAGTGTCAGGCTAGACTAAACTATGATGGGTTTGATGTATTAAATGTTTTTTCAAATTGTGATACTTCCAACTTACAATGAGTTTATTGAGATGTAACCCCATCATAAGTAAGTCGGGGAACATCTGCATTTCCTTTTCGTATGATATGAATTAATTCTCTTAATCCTAAGTCTGAATAGGGACTATTACTGTCCCCATTATACTGAAGATGCAGTTTTAAAGAGGTTAATTGCTTTATTTTACATAGGTAGCAAGTGGCAGATTCAAGATTCCAATGTGTAGGCAGTTTGATTCAGAACCCTCTTTTTCACCCACTGTTCTGCGCCTCAGTACCTTGTAATACATAACCAGTGCATTGTCCTAGGAATAGAAAAAAGTCCCTCACACATTTAAATGTAATTTATATACTGTGTTAGAAAGATAGGTGACTAATAGGATCAATGAAATTAGTCTTGTTGGAGTTCAAGGTAAATACATTGACAATTAGGTTAGAAATCATATTAAAAAATCTACTGTAACATAGACAAATGTGTGCTCTTCGAGGTTCAAAAGCTGTAGCATTGGAGAAGTAATTTAAAATTATAAAGACAAAGCTGGCATTTCTAAAATAGGCATTTGATGTGGGCCTGGAATGTAGATAAGGCGTTGAAAGTTGGATAATGAGCAAACAAGGGGAGAGAAGGCCAGTACAGCAAGGGCCTGGCTGAGCGGAGGAGCATTCTGGAGGAGCTGCTGCTGGGGAGGGCGGGAGGGCGGGAGGGAGGAGGGAGACCAGGTCATTACCTCAGAGGCCTTGGGCGTCAGAGTTACCTCAGGGGAACAGGAACGTTCTTGATCAGAAAATAATGTGACTCAGTCTACCTAACAAGAATTAATTTAGTGCTATTGCTGATTTTAAGAGTAGCAGAGATTTAAGAAGGTAGGTGTGGGCAGTAGTTAACTTTATCAAAAAAAAAAGTTCACTAGATCTGTTTTAGAAGCCAAAGTACATGTGTTGGTGATATTTTTGTAATTTCAGCCAATGACCATATTCATATTACACGCCACAGAATCCTGAAGGCCTTTTTTTTTTTTTTGTCTTTGTCCAGGGCCTCACGTGCTAGTCACATGTTCTACTACTGAGCTGTAGCCTTTAAAATATATATGTATATATATATATTTTTTTTTTTTGAGGCAGTGTTTTGCTAAATTACCTCTGCTGGCATTGAACTTGAGATCCTCCTGCTTCAGTCTGCTGAGTAGATGTGATTACGGGTGTGTGCACACCCACCTTGAAGGGTTTTTGTGCTGGGGCACTGTTAAGTTCCCTTTTCTGAGTATATTTTGAAACATCAGAGGGCACTGCATTAACCTTGAAGACTTGGTACACTGATTCTCACTTCTTTAAAACTGAATGTAAACAAATCTGAATCACAAGTAGCCCTACACATTATAATCTTGACTATTGCTCTGCCCTGTCTTGACTTCATTGGTAATGCTGTGGTGACAGTGTTTTCCTGGAGGAAATGTGCAGTGACTTGGGTGCTGCTTACTGTGGTCCCTTTTCTTCTTTCCCCGGTGGGGGTCCTCCTCTGCTCCTGCTGCCATCTGTAACCATGGTAACTGCAGCACTAGAGGGAAATGTTCATCTTGGGGCCAGACAGAAGGGGAATAGTAGGCAAGAACAAATCAGTTAGTTGCCTGCTGATTTGCAGGGAATGGCCGCATGTTTCTAAAAGACAGGGGAAGAGATCTTCGTTGACTAGTTCCACGTAATGCTAGTGTGATGCTAGGAGCTGGTAGTGAGTGGGCCTGGTACTCTTCTCTCCAGCTTTGTGTGAGGTCTCCGCAGGGACTGTGCAGGAACCCTGCTAGAGAAACAAGATTTTATTTGTGGGGGCCTGTGTGCCACCACATACATGAGATTATAAACACTCAGTCTTGAGTGTATGTAAGTTTATGGAGAGTTACCGTTAACAACTCCAATTTTATTTTTAAGGGAAGAATGAGGATCTTATTTCCTATCTTTAGTTTTCTTTTTCTAAGTGTTTATTTCTTAAATCTGTTATTCTCGTGCTTGAGCAATCCATGTATATAGTATACCTTTCAAGAGCTAGAAAAGGAAGTAATATGGTTTAAGTCTTTTTCTCATCCTCATTTCCCTATTTCCCTCTCTGGAGGAGAATTTCTCATGTATCTTTCCAGAACTGTATTATGTCCATAGATGCAAACAGTGTATTCGAGGTGCAGTCTCGTCATTCCAGATCAATCCAAAGAGAGCTGCCTTCTTCTGTTGAGTGGCTGAAAAGGACTTTAGAAAGCAGTTAATTTATTTATTTTGTGGAAGAGGAAACTGAGTCCCAAAAATATTAAACGCCACTGATTAGGAGTGAACTGACTTTTCACTGATATGTTCTTGATCTTTTTAATTTTAACTTTTAATTGATTTATAAGTATACATATGGGGTACTATATATATGTATATATATAATTGTTCAATTCAGGATAATCATTTTTATCTCTTCAAACATTTATCATTTTTTGTGGCGAAGATATTTAGAATCCTTTCCTCTAGGTTTTTATTTTCGAAACATGCAGTCATTATTGTTAACCGTAGTCACTCCTTTGTGCATAAGAACACCAGAATTGATTGCTTCCATCTAACTATCTTACTGCCCGTGACTACTTGGGTTTTTGAAATGCGTATTACTCAGTGCGGGGATATGCCTTTTAATGTTGAGCTTTCGGTGCACTGTCTAGAGATAGGACAGTTGTTCTTACTCTTCACTTTGAACTGCTGTGTCTGGCAATTTTTTCCTTTTGTTTAGCTGTTTCTCCTCTATGTTTTTGTGTAGGGGAACCCCCCCCCCCATGTACTACTTTTTGAAGTTGAATAACAGAGGCCATTATTTCTGGAGTGTTTGACAATTATAATTTATTTCTCTTTTCTGTGCACAAATGCGTTACCACAGGGAGCTTCGTAATTTGAATCTATTGACATAGGACCACATGATACACCATTTGGGCCCTGCAATAAAGAGAAAGAACATATTTTTATATGATCTTGTTTGTGTAAATTGTGCATCGGTGTATGAATTATGATCAGTAACTTGCCTGTTAATATATGTAGAGGTAAGAATCCCAGGAGAGAATTTCTTTCCTATCTGCCCTTAAATATGTGTATCATCTTAGTACTGTAGCCATGTGGCACTTTAGGAGATAAGTACAACTGTTCAGTGTTGCTGGTACAAAGCAACAAGCCCAAACATTTTGTATTTTCCATGTATATCTTTTATACCTGTACATGTATATGTATACATATGTATAATCTTATATTTTTGTATATAGGTCCTTTGTAGCCAGTTGCTTGAGGATGTGACTTAATGTCCTTAGCTGGTATAGATAAAGCACACCAAAAGCCTCAAACAGAAAAGCACAGTTTTAACAATCTTATTCAAGAATAACTAGTCAAGAAGCAGCTTCTCAAAGTCTTCAATATGGGTTCAGACCTTTGAAGATGGGTTGGAGGGGTGTCTGTTGCCACTCAGTGGAAAATAGGGTGCACTGGGGAAATCTAAGGGGCTTTTAACCATCTTGGTTGAAAACAAAGGTGTCTGTTGTTATTTCTGTGTCTTTCATTGCAGAGGATTTGTGGATGACTTAGTGTAACTCCAAATTCTGCTTGTTGTATCTTATACCAGACAGGAAAAGATAAGCGTTAGCAGACAAACTTGCTTCTGATTCATCTTTCTTGTATTGAATATGCACTAGTGGTTAGAGATTCCAATTAATTTTAAAGGCTTATGGGGAAAGATAGCTATTTGTCAATTCTTTTCTTGTTTGGATGAACTAAGTATAAAAAAATGTCCTTAGTTGTAAGGTGCAATCTGATCTTTTGTTCTCTGAAATCTTGCATTCATATACAGACCACAACCCCTGCCAAACATTAACTTTTCCCTCCATTAGAGATGAAGATGACATCAATGATGTGGCTTCCATGGCAGGAGTGAGCCTCAGTGAAGAAAATGCTTGCATCTTAGCAACAAACTCCGAATTGGTCGGCACGCTCGTTCAGTCATGTAAAGATGAGCCATTTCTTTTTATTGGAGCTCTACAAAAAAGAATCTTGGACATTGGTAAGTATGGTGTTAGGATTGTTGACCTGATAGGAATGTCTGAGAGAAAGTGTTAACAAAAAAGAGCCTGGGACTCTGAGGCTTAAATATAGCTGTAGAAGTAATCAGGATTTCCTGGGTGTTACAAAAAGAAGTATTTTATTTTAGAAATTCTTAATATAATCTAGATCATATAACATGTTTTCTGGTTGATAATAGGAGTCAGTATTCTTATTTCTTAATGAGGTGATAGACATGTATTTTTATATAAGTATGTAATGCTGTTTACTATTTTTTTTTTCTATGCTGGTCTTCCTTGGTTGGCTGTTGGCTAGACGTGCGTACAAATACACACTGCATGTTTGTGTTTATAAAATAAAGCAGTAGCCAATGAGATTAAATCCTTTTTTTCTTTTTTGTAAATCCTGAAATTTAAACCTACCATTGTCTAAAAAAAATCTGAATTAAAATATAAAGTTTCTCTCCAGGTGCAGAAATAGTTGTTAGGTGACTGCAGTATACAAAACAAAGCGGGAGAGAACATATCAGTATTATTTTGTGGCCTAAGAGATTTTTGTTGTTTAAACCCAAACTCAATATCATGTGAAAATCTACAGTCTCTCCACATTAACTGAGAAAAGAGACAGACTAGAAGAGGTTTCTGTGTGATTTGTACCATTTCTTGTGTCTTGACCCCGGGACTTCCAGAAATCAGCTTTCCTCCTTACCCATGTCAGATTTTAGGGACAGGAACTGAGTTAGAAACCTTCGTGTTTTATATTGAAGACTTAATACAACATGGGATGATTTCTGATTTTTATACACCCATGATATATTTAAGGATTACTGTTACCTATTACTTACTTTAAGCCTCCTTCACAAGTAAATGTTTGAGCTACTAACATTGGTCATACAAATGACCATTTTTTAAATTTGTAATTTAAATTACGAATATATTTCTTTTATTATGAAGAGCTAGAATTTGAGTAGTTCAATAGACAGCAGTTAAAACTGACTATAAAAACGTTTGTCGTTTGCTTATGTTTTTCCCTGCCTCTTCTTTTTCCTTCTTCCTTTCTTCTTCCCACTTTCTTCTTTGCATGTGTATTTTGTACTGTACAGGAACCAGTTCCTTGGTTTTAGAACAAGCCTGAGTTCTGTACCTTCCTGTAGTGGCTTGGAAAGTTTCCTGGTCTTTTAACTCTTTACTGCCATATAATTATGTAGAGCACTGGTAAAGTAGAACATGTTTAGGGTGTTTAAGGTGTATCATTTCTCCTCCCCTTCCAATTCTTATTTCTAGTTTGATTTAAACCTTGGTTATATGATAAAACATGTTTCTTTATCATTGAAAGGTCATTTTTGATCATTTATGACAGAGATCAGCTCCTTTTTTCCACAACAGGCTGCATTGTAAATATTTGCCACTTTGTGGGCCATGTGTTCTCCATCACAGCCTCTTGACTTTGCTATCCTAGGGCAAAAGCAGCCATAGACAAAATGTAAACAAATAGGCAAACTATTGTCTTAATCAGCTGGGCTACTATAACAAAATACCTTAACTGCTTGGCTCAAATGACAGACATTCCTTATAAAGAGGTGTAATAGATATTGTATAAAAGGAAGTTAATATACAAAGGAGAGGAGTACTAGAAAGAAAGAAGGGGAAAAGCAGAAAGGCAACAAAGGAAAGAAAAGGGAAAGGGAAAATATGGAAAATTATGAATAAACCTGCTGTAAATAGGGAGGGAGGGAACAGAGGGGAGGGGTGGGGAAGAGAGGGGAGAACCAAGATGCATCATGTACAGGTACAAAATAAATGTGATGAATGTGACCATTATATGTAAAATGTACCAATACATGTTCTTGGTTTAAAATAAAAAAAAATATCAGATGCAAAAAATAAAAACAGAGGAATGAATATTATTTAGGGAAAAAAAAATGACAGACATTCCTTCTCACAGTCCTGGAGCTTGGAAGTCTGAGATCAGAGCTCCTGCAGAGTTGGGTTCTCTCTCTGGTTTTCAGAGCTCCATCTTCCTGCTGTGCCCTCACTCTATACAGGGAGCTGGCTCTCTGGCCTCTCCTGGTCCCCTTCATTAGAGCTCTACCTTTATGACTTAATTAGCTCCGATGGTCCACTCCAGGTGCCATCGCGGGGGAAGGTTTCAGCATAAAAGCAAAGGTTCAGTCTGTTGCAGTTGTCCTCCCATAAAACTTTATTTACAAAGAGAGACGAGATTTGGCTTGTTGGCGATAGTTTGGCAATGTCAGTTTTAGGAGAATAAGGTGACAACTGTTTCCATTTTCATTCTTAATGACAAAACACTAACTTGTATACTACAATGCTAAACTGCAAAAGTACTTCAGAATTATCTAAGTTTTTTTCTTTTAAAGTAAACCTAAGAGCAAATGGTGTTAATATATTTCCAGGAATGTTTTCCACTTTTAATGAAATTCCTTCTCTACAGACAGGGTCAGAATCAAGGCCATTCCTTAAACAGAAATTATGTTACCCAAAGAATTTTTTTTAAAACAAAATATTCTATTTGAATAATATTAGAATTTTTTTTCTAATTACCTGAATTAAATCATACAGCTATTTAATAAAATCATTGGTAAGCATGCAAGCACTGACTGGCATATGGTAGGTCTTCTTCAGTTACGGTAATGTTAAGAAAGAGTATTTTTCTTAAAAGTGGGAATGTTTTTATAATATTTAACTTTGTAACTTTAAGTCATGTTTTATCACCAACATAGTGAAGGTATTTTAGAGCATTCGATGTTCTCTAAGCCTGGAATTCCTTGTTAAGCTTAGCACTTAATTAATTCTAATATTTTAAAAATACAGTGTGTGTGTGTGTGTCCAACTCAGGAGGATTGAGCTGTATCCCCACCCCTTTTTATTTTTTTATTTTGTGACAAGGACTCAGTTGCTGGGGCAGGCCTGAAACTTGTGATCCTCCTGCCTCAGCCTCCTGAGTAACTGGAATTACAGGCATGTGCCACTATGTTCAGCTAAATATACGAATTTTTAAACATTGGATGAATTACCTCAGTTTTGTAAATACATATGAAGTAAGCACTCTAACCACTGAGCTAATACATATGAAATTATTTTCAAAGGTACCTCTCTCCAAACATTACATTCTTACATGCTCGTTTTTAGAAATTTGAGCATGCACTAGCATATTTTACCGTATCTACCGTATGTTTAGTTTGCATGTTAATCATTGAATTATTTTGAAATTTTACCACCCCTTCTATAGAACTCCCACTCTTTGTGTATGTGAAGAGTTTTAATAAAGTAGATTTGACTGTGTAGTGTATTTTCCCCCACTGAAATCTAAAATTACAGATGTATTCAGATTTGCAACAAGGTAATAAATTACATTTTGAAGACTTGGTTTAGGAGAAGTTGGATAATTTTGTATCTACTTCCTATTTGGTTTACTATAGAACATGTTTTAAATTAAAGTTTAATATTCATTGTGTGATAATGTCAAAGAATGTATTTATAAGTTTTTGGCTTAAATGAAGCATATGTTTGCTGTCCTTGTTCACCCTTTGACAAGAATATGACTGCTTTATATACCTTGGTATTCGAGTCAAACAATAGTATTTTTTAAATTCCTGTACTTAAACATACAGGTTAAAAAGAATCACAGTAGCAGTTTTAAAAGCTCATTTAAATTAGACCACCTAATCGCCTATATCTTTAGATCTCTGTTGATACAGGTGGTTCTACTATACCTGAGACATACTATTTAAATACTGACAAGGTTAATTTATAAATGAGCTTATGCCTTTGAGGTGTGGTTTAAATAGTTTCCCTGAAAGTTTCTAGTTAGCAGAAGGAAGAAAAAAGTTATTCAGAGAGGAGACCAGTTATTCAAATGAATGGGTGAAATGATAAGCTTTGAACCCATTTCAACTTGTCAATTGATTACTGGGTCAAGTGATTAGAACGTGAGTGTAAGAGTCATGATCGTTGATGGACAAAAACAGTATAGATATATATTGTAGACAAGACATTAACAGAAATTCACAATCTGCATTCATTGAAATAAGTGTCATAAATTGTTAACAGTGTCAAATAGGGCGAAATGTTATTTTCTATTTTTTTAATTACTAAAATTAACAGAGTAGGGCACTAATTTCTGCAGTTACCATTTTCCTCCCTGAACAGTAGACTTGATTTGTGTTCTTATTAACTTTGTCCTATAAATGACCTTGGGAGGAGAATGATTCTAGAAGCTGAGTGAAACAATGTCTATATTTTCTGAGGCTTCAGGCTAGGTTTTATTAATATAATGTCTAAGATCTTTGAAGTTGTGACTTTACCAGGAAAATCATAATCTCCAAACCTTTATTCATAATGGGTATGACTTCCAGGGGGAACAGAATACCTGCTGTGCTAATTATTTCAATTATCAGCCACAACTAAAACATGTAATGGATTTTCTCTGCTTCCACAGGTAAAAAGCATGACATTACAGAATTTAACTCTGATGCTGTGAACTTGATCTCGCATGCAACACAGGAGAGATTACGAGGCCTTCTAGAAAAACTGACTACAATTGCTCAGCATCGAATGACCACGTACAAGGTAAAGGAAATCACCAAAGGAGTGCACACTCCTGTCTCTCCTCTGTAGTACTAAAGATAGTTTTTTGGGCATGGATTCATGTTGTCAGTATGTTTTTAAAGGAATGATTGAGACTTGTATTTAATATTAGTGGAAAATCAAAAGTCTTAATTGGCTTTAGACGGGCTTATGAGGCACGTAAAATAGAATTGTAAATGGTATCCAAACCTTCTATGTCAGTGTAGTTTGGAATATAAATCTGTTCTGCCTGAGGCTTTTCGTCCTCAGGTTTGGATTGAGAAGGAGGATTTTTTAGGCTAGAATATCGACTACTTGTGTTCTCTTCAGTGGTCTGGACTCTGCTAGCATTCCTGTTCCTTTTAGTAAGTTAAATGATTTCATTGAGTGCTAATATTGGTGCCACTCGTTACTGTTACTGGTTACTTTTATGAAAAAATGAAATGCAAGAATAGCCGTCTTGTCCCTTGTGACATGAACTAAATAACTTGCCATTGTTAAGAGGAAAGCCATTGATATGTTTGAATTGTAGTTTCGGAGAAGGGTACATATATTGGGTAATAAGAGATTTAATAAAAGAAATAAGCTGGGATAAAAGAAAATCCCTTCTTTCTTTATCAAGAAACATTGATAACTAGATTTGTAACACAATGGTAAATAGGTGACCTTGTGAGGTTTTGAGTACCAGGTTTTGAGTTGGCAAGAATGGTGCTTGCCATGGCTTCCTAGCCATAAATTGAGAGACTCCGGGAACATACTAGCTACCACGCCACCAGCAAATTCCCTGGAGGAGTCTTTCTGTTTTCTTTCCTTTTTGCTTCACTTAGAACTTTGGAAGAACTGTATATGGTTACTGAAGTCCTTGATTGCATGAATCTTTGTGAGAATTTGCTGAACTGACTGAAAATTCATAATCAGCAAGAAAAAAGCCTTTGCAAAAACAAGATAGCTGGTGCATGTGTGCGTGCGTGTGTGTGGGGGGGTTCTAGGAATTTGTCCATTTTTGTTATCCAATTTGTAGGGCATACAACTCTTCATAGTATGCTTTTCTGATCACTTTTATTTCTGTAAGATCAGTCATAATGATCCCACTTTCATTTTGGATTATTCTAATTATTTGCATTTTCTCATTCTCTCTCTCTTTTTTTTTTTGTCTTCGATCAGTTTTTTGTTTTCATTTATTTTCTTGGTTGGTTTTCTATTCTGCTTCACTTATCCCAGCACTAGACTCTATTATTTCTTTTCTTCTGCTTGCTTTGGGTTTAGTTTGCTGTTCTGTTTTTAATTCTATAAAGTATAAAGGTAGGTTGTTGATTTGAGGTGTTTCTTTTCTAACATAGGTGTTTACTGCTATAAATTTCCCTCTGCATACTACTTTTGCTGTATTCTATGAGTCTTGGTATGTTGTGTTTTCATTTTCATTTGTCTCAAGTTTTTTGCTTGAGATATCTTTGACCTATTGGTTAAGATATGCTGTTTAATTTCCACATATTTGTGAATTTTTGAGTTTTCCTTCTGTCCTTGATTTTTAGCTTCATTTTATTGTGGTCAGAGAAGACACTTTGTATGAGTCAGACATTTTATATTTATTGAGGCCTGTTTTTGTAACATGCGGTCTGGAGAATGTTCCATGTCACCCTGGCAGAATGTGTAATCTGTTATAGTTGGGTGTTGTGTTGATACATGTGTTAAATGTGTTAGCTGGTTTGTAGTTTTAGGGCATCTGTTTCCTTGTTGATCATCAGTTTGTACATTCTATCCATTATTGAAAGCTGGGTATTAACAATTCTTCAAGTTTTTTAAGAGTGGTAGAATGCATGGTTAGTATGCAGGAGGTCCTAGTCAATTCCCAATTATACCAAAAAAAAAAACAAACCTGCCAGCAATATTTGCTTCATAACTCTGTTGTTTAATAGATACATCCTATATTAGTCATCTTTCTAGTACTATAACAGTTATCTGAGACTGTTCATTTAAATGAGGAAAGGTTTATTTTGGCTCACCGTTCTGGAGGTTCCAGTCCCTAGATGGTTGACCCCATTGCTTTCAGGCCTGTGGCCAGGCAGCACACCATGGTAGGCATATGCATGGCGGAGCAAAGTTGTTGCGTTCATGGTAGCCAAGTAGCAAAAAAGAGCAGGAGGAGGGGCAGAGGTCCCAATATCCCCTTGAAGGGCATGTCCGCAATGACCTGACTTCCTTATACTTGGTCCCACCTCACTTCCCATCACCACTGGCTGGCCACACATGGACGTTGGGGAGACATTCAAAATCGAAAGTGTTGCACTCTCCTTGATGAACGGACTCATCAATATATAACGTTCTTATTTCTTATCTCTCTCTCTTCTAAATTAAGAAACAGGGTTCTTGCTTAATTTGTTATCCGGGTTGACCTCAAATTCCTGAACTCAAGTGGACCTCCCAAATAGCTGGCACTATAGGTCCATGCCCCCACTCCCAGCTTGTCTTTTTGAACAGACTTTGACTTAAAGTCTGTCTTGTCTGATGTTGGCATAAACATCAGTGCTTTCTTTTGGTTATTATTTTCACAGAGCATCTTTTTCCATTTCACTTTCACCTTATTTGTATGTTTTTATCTAAAGTGACTCTTTTGTAGATAATATATAGTTGGATCATGTTTTTAAATTCATTTTGCCAGTTCCTGCTTTTTGATTGGGTGTTTAATCCATTTACATTTAAAGTAATTGTGGGTAGGAAAAGACTTGTACTATTTTGTTTTTTTTTTCTGTATTTTTCATAACTTTTTGGCCCTCACTCCTTCCATTACTGCCTTCTTTTGTGTTTAATTTATTTGTCTTATATTATTTGATTTTTTTTATTGTGTATTTTTTAGTTATTTTCCTAGTAGTTGCCATGGAGGCTATAATTAAAATCTTAAATTTATGTTAATGCAGTTCGAATTGATACTGGCTTGTCTTCAGTTTTTTGGGGAAATCAGTCTTCTTCACTGTAACTTTTATTTTTTTTTATTTTTTTTTATTTATTTTAAACCAAGAGCATGTATTGGTACATTCTACATACATTGGTCACATTCATTACATTTATTCTGTACCTATACATGGTGCATCTTGGTTACTGTAACTTTTAGAAGTATCTAATTTTCCACATCAGAATTTCCCCACTCCTGCCTTAATCTCATGGTTGTTTCAGAAATATGAGAGTATATCATCATGTATACTGGGAGATTTCTATACCATGGGGCTGATGATATACTCAGTGGTAGGGTTCTTGCCCAGTGTGTGTGAGACTGTGGGTTCCATCTTGTTAGCTACAAAAACAGCAAAAATAGCAATGAAAAACAAAACAAAAGGCCAAGTACATAATGTGTACAATTTAGTGTGGAGGTAATTTTTCTTAGGGCTTAGTGAGAGTGCTATTTAAAGATCTATTGTGGATAGCTTGAGATAAAATTATTCTGTTTTATTTCAGTAGCTTGTGTTCCAAGGATTTAGTTGCCCTAGGCAAAATGGATAATATTCGCCCCACCTGGAAGACCTCAGCAATTTAGCTTGAAGCTAACATCTCCTGAACTCTGTCTTATCCCAGTGCTTGCTCTGCCTACATTGATTTTCCCCTGCCGCCCTTTCCTCACTCATTGCTGTATACAGCTAAGGCTGCTGCCTGAATTTACACACACAGAAGGGCAGAAAGGATTGGCATTATTCTTTTTAAACAGAAATAGTAATAATTTAATTATATTTGCAGTTAGTTCAAAATCACCCTATTTAATTGTAATAATCTTTGCATTACAAATGTAGCCCTGACTTTGTATCTCAGTTTATACTTGATAGGATTTATCTATACAATGTTTTGAAATTCTACTCCGTGAATTTTATAAAAATGCAAGCCACTATTATTAAAAGTGAAACCCCGCCATCTCTTTACACTCTTGAAATCCATTTGCTTTTGGTAATGTTTTACTTGGTTAGGTATAATTCTCTAATCATAGGCCATAAATGGAGATTTAAGTGAAGAAGTGGAAAGTGACATGTGAGACAGAGCTTTTGATCTGGCTGCCAGGTGTTTTCCCGCTGAAGATGTATTACAGTCTTCTCTGTGCCTGTGGCCATGGGCAAGTCTCATTGTTTTCCAGTTGGACGGTATTACAGTGTTTCCTTTAGATGGCATTCACTGGATGGCGTTGATAGCATTAGGACTAGAGCATTATATTTTCATTGCTAAGCCATTTAATATGAGTGACCCTAACATTGTAAAACCCCACTCTGTTGGCGCATGAAGACTTCAATTAGTTGGATCTTCTGAGACAGGAAGGAACACCAGGCTTGTTTTAAAAGCAAGTTAGGGACTCAGTAGGACTACGGGAGGTTTTCATTTGTTTAGTAGTATCTAGAAGCAAAAAGAAAGACTGCATTATGCCAAAGGCAGTTTTATCTGAGTTGGAAGAGAAAGAGAAATTTAGCATGGGAATGTGATAGGGTTAAAATTTAGAAAGTCTGCATTCCTTTTTGATTTAGTGTTTGTTGTCCCTTTTAAATTAAATCCTGCCAGTAAACTATCTCCAAAGTGTTCGAGCACAGTACTGGTAAAGATGAAATATTTAGGAAACCACTGTTACTATGTTTACTCTCTATGGTTGGCCTGTAATGTATTCCATACTCTATCTTGTGTTATTTAATTTTAAAAAACATTTTGGGAATTCTTTTTGTATTGAATACGAAATAAAATAAGTAGCACTAATAGATCCTTATTCCTTAAACTATGTAATACTCTTTTGATCTAGTTAAATACCAACAATAAAAATACAGTTTACAAAGAATCTTGGGCATATGAAATCTCTGGGTTAACTGAATGAGCCAAAAGCATGGGGGTAAAGTAAAGATGGGAGGTGCGAATGTGCTCTACCCTGATCTCCAGGCCCGGCACTGGCTGATGAACTAAACATTTGAGCTTTTCTGTTGTACAGCTTTCCTCAGATTCCTCAATCACAGAGACAAGTAGATGGCTGGGTGTCTTAAATGTTGATTAGGAAGATTCCCTGGCTCCCCAACACCAAACCTGGTTCTCCCAGCAAACCACACACACTAGGTACAGTGTATGTATTATCGAGGAGAGAAAGGTGGTCAAAGGGAAGAAATTTGGAAAATATTTAGATTGGAAAGCACTGTTTTACACTCTGGCATATCAAAATAAACAGAATGATTTAAATTTTATCATTTTATGGAACACTTAAGACACATAATTTATACTTCTATCATGATGCTCATTCGTAAATTATATACTTATTTTCTTTGGTTATAGTTTCTGTCCAAATTCACACCTTAAGGGAATCCTCAGAGTTTTAGGATTTTGATACTTGCCATCTTGTCTTTTGTTGACATATTCGTTTGTCAAGGTTAAACCAATCCAACAATGTTAACCAGAATGATAACTTTTCGTGTTTGGCATGTTTTTCAGTGAGATCATTTCTTGCTGATTGTCTTCACAGGCCTAAGAATTAATAAGTCATTAAGCTTGTTTAACATAAGCAAAACTATTACCTCCTGAAAATTTAGCTTGCTGTATGTTGGTGTTACTGCCTTTAGTGTATAACGATACCTAACGTAGAACATGTTACCCAGGATCATCGTAAGCCTTTTGTTTTTGCAGGCAAGTGAAAATTACATCCTGTCTAGTGATACCAAGTCACAGCTCAAATTTCTTGAAAAGCTGGATCAATTAGAGAAACAGAGAAAGGATTTAGAAGAAAGAGAAATGTTACTCAAGGCAGCCAAGGTAAGGTCCTGTGTGATTTATGAGAGAATGTGGCCTGGCAGTGAGGTCAGAATTGGCCTCGTCTGGTTGACTGTCTTGGTTTTATTAAGCCTTTAGATTTCTCTGGAGGATTTCTTAAAATGGAATTGCTAATAGAATGTCTCATAGCCAGGATGGTGTGGTACAGTGGCTTTCGGTTAATTTAGTTTAATTAGAGTTATGATCTCCTGTCTCCTCACTCTCATCTGCTGTGTGCCTGGCATCATACCCACCCACTTCCTCCCCCCATAAAAATGTTCCGTAAAAGTTTCAAGGTCTTTTTAGGGAATTGTTTGATATGTGCCAAAGTGAAGTTGAGAGAGGAAAATTTAGAAAGTAGACAGGAAGATTATGGGTAAAATAAGAAAAAATTTGAACTCCACCTGTTCTTCCCTTTGCTCTCTATCCCATTTTTACCCTTCATAGGTGAGGCTGTTTTGTGTACTTTTTTCTTTCTCTGTTATTTAAGTGTGTCTCAGGACTGTTAGTGCCAGATGGAGGGAAGCTTCATTCCGCTAGTTTGCATTTTGTAGCGTTGTGCTTCTTCAGTGGCTGAAGGCCCTTCTAAGAAGTCGTAAGGGTAGAGCATCAAAGTCTTTAATTTTTATTTTAAGCATTTTAGTTCTAATTTCTGTGTTCTTGGAAGCGCCCCCCCCAAGAGTATTTGTTGCTCACATACCAATTGTTTTTTTGAAAACTAACTTGTTTTGAAATCATTTCATGCTTAGAGAAGGTTAACCAGAACTGTATATTCTCAGACGTCTTTCCCAGGAAAAGCTGACCAAAAGTGCACATCTCAGGTCCTGTGCACACATTCCCCTATTTGAAATATTCTACTGCATTTTCTCCATTTCTGCCCACACACACGTGCACGCGCGCGTGCTTTCATTAGTTTGTCCATGCCTTCTATCTTCCTTCTCTTCATTGATTTAAAAGTTTTTAGTATATTCCCAATTATAGAACTATGGGTGCTAATCAATTTTTTCTGAACATCTTGAAAGTATTCTTCAGATAGGATGGCCCGTCACGTCTTAATTTTCTTATATCTATTTGGGAAAATAGGGACCTTCTCTTGGTGACCTTGCCAGTCAGGAAGTCAGCAATAGTACTACCATCGATGGCACAGATTTCCATTCTGATTTCACCTGCTGTCTCAGTTATATGTCATTTCCCATTTCATTTCTCATTCAGGAATATACACTTAATTTAGTGGCATGTCTTTCAGATTCCTTCATTTAGTCTTGGTCTTCTTGTTCATTCATGCCCTTGACAGTTTCCAAGAGCACTGGCTTTCCCCTGTGTGAGATGACCCTCAACCTGGATTCAGCTGGTGTTTCCTTAGGGCTTAAATTATGCATTCTTGGCAGAACCGCACAGAAAGGATGCTACATTCTTTTCAGCTGATCATATCAGAGGGCAGCCTTGATCTCTTGCTCATGTGGGTGACTACTAGTTCTTTCTATTTTAAATGAGTTGTTTTCCCCGTGCAATTTTTTAGTTTTTCATAGGAACATATTTTAAGTTGGTACCAATATCCTGTTCCTCATCAAAGTTTCATGTATCACCCTTAGCATTCATTGTGGTGTCTGCCTAATCAGCCATTTCAGTGATGGTTGGAAGATGCCAATTCTTTATTCCCATCAACCTTTCCGTGTATTAGCAACTATTATATGAAAGAGCTTTCTTTTTTTCCTTTATTTGTATCAATAGCAGACCATGGATTTCTGTTTGACCAGACCAGTTGTAATCTATTGCTATCATTATTTATTTTGATCCCCAAATTGCTCCCATGTGGGAGACCTTCCAAGCTGGCACTTGGGTCCTTTGTTATCTGTTCATCACTCACTGAGCATGTCCTTATTTTCTGGCGCAATATATTCCAGGCCCAGCTTTTACTGTTCCTGCCCCCAGTTCCTTTACCAAGGAACGCTGCTGTTTGTTTAGTTGTGAGGGAGAGTCAGAAACCAATATGAAAACACAAACTATGCTCATTGCTTATGGCCAGATATAGGAAATAGATATGGATATGTGTGTGTGTGTCTAAACATGTATCTGTATGTATACATTAAAAAATTATGAGTTCATATGGATAGCTCCTACTGCAATCCAATAACTCAGGTCTCTTTTTAAATACAACCTTTCCATGTGTATAAAAATTTTTTCCAGTAGTCAGAAAGTTGGCTCCCATTATCCTTGATGTATTTAATTTAGGTCCTAAATCAGTTTACTTATTTGATTAATGTAACTGACCTCTCAGTTAGCCATGTTAGCTCAACTGGTATCACTACTCTTTTCCCCATCTGTACTTCATTGTCTGTGCTGTTGGCTACCATACTGCTGATTTGTGCCTCAGTGGGGCTCCCTGGTCCTTTACCACCCTGTATTCTTGGCCATTGGCCTGGTAGTGAATTTCCTCAACTCCACAGAGATGTGGGCACTGTCGCCTTGACTTTGTGTGGCTTCCAGCTGTCCCAGGTTCAAGCCTGGTGTTGACTTCTGCTCAAGAGGGTCAGGGAGACGGGACAGAAGGATGTCCCTCCTTGAGTGTAAGTAATATAAGCAAGCACTCAGCCATTGTACTGAGGTGGTTTATTGGTGTTAATTTCAATTAGTGGGGTGTAAACAAGTTCATAAACTATTATATACTATTTTAGTTATTAATGGAGATACAGTATTATACTTGCACTCAGTCCTTTGGCTTTCCCTCCTTCACCAGACTTCTAAACATTGGAATGTCTCAGGTTGTGTCTCAGGCCTTCTTCTCTGTCTTTATTCCCATTTAAGATTATATTTCCAACTTAACCTGTATTCTGAACTTTGGGTTCCTAGAGCTTACTGTACACTTGACATCACTCCATGGGCTAATTGGCATCTCAAATATAATATGTGCAAAAAGATTTAGGATTTTTCTCTGGTCTCGTATAACTTTGGCTGGCTGAGTGAATGATGCCGTCACTTGCACCAGTGTTCAAGCCAAACAACTAGGAGTCGTCTTTAACTCCTTTGTCTTTCCTCTCCCCCTCAGCTCACTTCCTATTCATTTCCAGAATGTATCTGTCTTTTCTTCATCATCAGTGTCACTATTCTAGTCTAAAACATCTTTCACTTGGACTTCTGGATCTACAATCTGTTCATCATACAATTGTTTGAATACTATTTTAATAACGGAAATAAAAAGCCTTTGGTGGCTTCCTCTTGCACTTAAAATCCAAACTTCCTACCAAATTTTAAAAGGCCTTACGTTTTCTGGCCCATTCCTCTCTCTGAGCTTGCCTAATGTCACTTCTTGCGTCCTTCCACTCTATAGTAGTCATGCTAGCCTTTCTGTTTCTCGAGCAAACATTGAGTTCTTTGCCCCTACATTTGCTCTGTAGTAGATCTCTTCCCACTCAGGAAGTTAAAATGACTATCTTTCCTCTTGGTAAGACCAGGCTGTGTTTGCTCTCTCTTTTTTTTCTACCTTCTGTGCCACCAATAAATCTGGTTGGTTTTCCTTGCAGTGTGTTTTGAACCTGTTTGTCATCATCATCTTTGCTATGCTGGTCCAGGCCGCTCTCATCTTTCTCCCAGTCCGTTACTTGCTCACGGCAGTTGCTTTAGAAAGTCTCAGTGCACAGGGTGTGTACTGTGCACCTGCTCCATAGCTGCTGAAGCCACGTTCAAAAAGGGCACCCCGGTGGCATTGTACACCTGTGCTGGGAACCCTCCTGTGGCTTGTTATAACTGGAATTAACCCCCAGCTCCTTATCACAGCCTACAGCCTTTCTCCTTCAAAGTTTTTCTATGTTTTAAGCACATGGGCCTTCTCTCTGTCCTCAACTATGTTCTCGTTTTGAGGTTTTCATACTTACTGTCTCTTCTGCTTGGAAGGGCCTCCAGGATCTTGTCATTCGGACCTCTGCTCTGTGGTCACTCCTCAGAAGCAGCCCCCCAACGAGAGAAGTAATCCTCTCTTTCATCACACTGTTCTGTGATAAAAGGACTTTGTGTTAGCAAAGATTTGTTTTGTATTTTTACCCATCTAAAGTGTTTTACATATTGTAAGTGTGTTTAATTTTTATAAAATTTGTTTTATTATTTTCCTGTTCTTAAAATGTGAGTTACCTGAAAACAGAGGATTTGACTAGTTATTTGTTCTCTGAATCTCCAAAGCCTAAGGCAATGGCACTTCAAGTCTGTTCTACTGATGAGCTGTGATACAGGATGCCTCTATGACATAGATGTATAATGCACAAATGTGCCCATTTTATACCAGGGCAAGAAATTGCACATACCATACAAATATGCTTGTGTAACATACATGCATATTTGTGTATAAACACCCTGTTCACATATTCATTATCTCCTAATATGGTAGGTAGAATAACAATGGTGTTTAACCTAGTTTGGGTTGAAATAAATTTGGTTTAGTATATTGAAGATGAAAATGAAGAAAAAAATTAACTAGCTTTGAGTAAAATTTTGTGTCAGTATGTAAGTGTTTGAAATGAGAAGATCCTGGTAAGTCCAAACAGACCATCTCTGTATTTTCCTTCAACAAAGATACTGGTAAATCAGTAAAAGCATCAGGTAAACAATAAATAGGAGAATCCTTTGGTTTTTATTTTGTTAGCTACCTCCAGCTTAGTTAGACAAAGTTGTATCTTATAAAGCATATATTCAGATTTATAGGAGTTAAGCAAATCTGTTAGGATAAAAAGAAAACAAAGCTATATCTGTCCTGAGCATATTTTCCAGTGGCAAAATGGTCATGGTATCATACATGAAGTTTTTTTTACCCTTTGTCCTTATATATAGGTGACAACTGTGCTCTTACACTAGTGCCTTACTATCACTGTATTATGAAAAGTGACACTGAACAATATGTATGAACATTTATTTGTGCATAGTGTTCTGTCAAATGCTATAGAAGACCCAAAGATAAAATAGTCTAATGAAAATACTAGAATGTATTCCCTACTTTTTGATATGCTTTCAAAGACAGATTTGGTTCAAGGTTAGTCAGGTTCTTGATTTTCATAGTCCTTGAAATACCATATGTTTTCCCAAAATGGTTTTACATGAAGATAAACCAGTTTTTATATTTTCATTCATTTGAGCCAATAGTTCTTTTTCTTCATCTGCACCATCCATTTTTTAGTTTCTAGTGTTCCAGCACGAACAGCATCATGCCTCAACTGGACCTGACTGACATCGTTAGCATCATTTTCAGTATAAGCTTCCTCCAGGCTAGAACTGCAGCAGCCGGCCCAGATGATGAGCTGCTGGGGGAGTGAGGGCGGGTGCAGCTAGACTGGACCCGGGCATTGCCCCGGAGCCAGGGTTTTCAATCACGAGAGAAATTGTCGTTTATTAAATATTTAACCGTGACTGTGGTGTTTAGATGCTCGTCGCTTCAATTAAAATTATCTTTTCTTTTGATAGAGTCGTTCCAATAAAGAAGATCCAGAACAGCTGAGATTAAAGCAGAAAGCCAAAGAGGTAGGACTTCCAGTCGCCGTGTGTGCCTTTGTGTGGAGGAAGGTTGGCAGGCTCTCCTGGCAATTAGGTCAGGGTTTGTTTTGCTGTCGCATACCGTTCGCGGAAGCCCTGGGGAAGGACAGGAGCTGCTCCAGGCAAGGGCAGAGCTTCAAATGAGGTCGACGAGTTATGTGCTCTTTTTAAAATTTATTTTCAAGGCTTTGGCCTGTCTAGAAATGGCTCTTTGTAAACTATAGCAGTACTTAGAGGAATATAATGTGAGATTAAAAAAAAAGAAACTTTTGAGATTTAGCATCTGGGACTGTACAATAGGCTACATTTTTCCAGGGTAATTGTTCGTTTTGTAAATCTGATACTGCTTATAATTCTTTGGCTGGGAGGCGGTACTGGGATTTAGTTTTAAATGGAAAGCGCCTCTGGCTTTTAATTTTCTGGGCCCAGCAGTTTTCTGTTCTGGAATGGAGCCCTTGTTTCACACAGTTCATGTTTAGCTGCAGGGGTTTTAGTTTATAGCTTAGACTGGTTAAGCTTTTACTCCCAGAGGCCTCTGCATAGCAACTGTAGAAATCAACAAATAAGTTCATTTATGTCTGCAGCCTCCTCTCAGTAGCTGACTTTTTACATTTCCCAATATCCATTTCCTGACTTTTCTAGCCCCAGAGAAAAAAGCTCCACTAATTGGAGCTTATTTTAATTGAGCCTTAATATTGGATCTCACTGGAGTTGCCCCCAGAGCTGCTGAGAACAGAATGAAATGAAAGTACCTAAGGTTGAAGATGTGGGTGTGTGTGTGTGTGTGTGTGTGTGTGTGTGTGTGTGTGAAATTTTTCACTTGACCTACAGATTCTTTTCCCTTCTGAATAAATCATCAAGCCTGTTCACATTTCTGATTAAGGATCTGACAGCAGACGATAATAAAGACAATTGAGGTGTGAGACATGTGATATGGAGCTGAAGAAATTGGTTTCTATAGTTACTTGACTGATTTCATGCAATTTTTAAGGATCTTTGTGCTAAATAAGAGTGATTTTCTGAGCAACCTTTTTCCTTAACTGTGCCTCTTGAACTATGAAATTTGTTGTTGCTTAACATTGCTGCACTTGGCTCCTAGGTGCCAGCAGCAGCAGCAGCAGCAGCAGCAGCAGGTTATTTATGAATGTTTTAAAGGCCCTTATTGTTTGGATTAATGTAGGAGCTGAGGCAAAGCAAATGGAAATCTAGTAAGATTCTTATAATCAATGTGTTTTGTTTTCATTAACATAGAGAAGGAAATACATGAACTCTTAGTAGAAGGACATCAGGATTGGGATAAGGAACACTAAAAAGGGAGAATATTAAAAAGGATTGAAATCAGAATAATTTATTTTGAACAACAAAAATTCCTTGTACCAAGTTCTTGCCAGTGGAAGATTTATTTACATATGTTAAGTTGTGAGCCACACTTGTCATGGTCTTTAAGCAAACGGGGCTTGATGATAGGTTATTTAGGGATGAATGACCCGTCTTTGCTCTGAATCATGGATATCCTTCTTTGCTTTAATTAAAGACCGATGTCATGCTTATCTCACTTCTAATGTATAACCTTTTTGGAAAATATTTATTAGAACACTCACCCATTTACCCTTAAAGATCTTACCCTGTGTATTCTTCTTTCGTAAATCTTCCGAAGCATCTCTATCTTAGATTCCTCTTAGATTAATTTTTCCTTCAGCTTTGTATAAGGGGTTTTGTTTCTTTGATTTATTTTTTAGTGTTGTGTTTAATTATTCCATGAGGGCTGAATAGATGGACAACATTTTTCAAAGAATATTGAGAGAGGTGAGGGAAAAAATGCGTCTTACTGAGAACAGATGGTAACAAACCTGTTTTTTCTGTTTGCACCTCCATGTAAATATTTTAAAGCAAGATTAAAAGAACTCAGTATAACTTCTTTCCAAGTATTTTGAAAGTTCTCTTAGTTACTTCCTACTGTAAATCCTCTTTGATCCAAAAAGTAATCAAAAATATTGGCTGTGGTTCAAAATAGAGCCATTCTGTATGAGTTCCAAATATCCGAAAGTTAAATATTGTCATTTTGTCATCCTTCTGTCTCCAAAACTCTTAGTGACTTCAGTGTTGAAAGGGTTTCCCATGCAGAATCAAATACATAGATATATCATGTTTTGTTTGATTGCATACATATTATCCCTACCTTAATATAGAATAGAATTGTTCTCTTGGTAATTTGTAGGGTTTTGTATTAATTGCTGTCACATTGGTATAAACTGTAATACTTTGGTTTGTGATTCTTTTGGTATTTGACTACATGGGAAGCTTTCTTTGTGTTCGATTGTAAAAATTAACACAGAGCCCCAACAATTACTTTAGAACTGTTTTACTGTCCCTTTCCAGGTATCTGCCTACCTGCCACGATGGCTACACCAAATAGCTTAGTGATAGCCACAGCAAATAGCTTTAGTATATTATAGGCATAAAATGCCCATTCTGTTTAGAGAATAGCTAGCTTTATGCTGGAAAATGTTTCAAAATAGATAGGTTTTTTTAAAAAAATTTTTTGGAGACAGGGTCTCACTATGTAGTTCAGGATTGCCTCAAATTCGAGGCTATCCTTCTGCCTCAGCCTCCTAAGTGCTGGGATTACGGGGGTGCGCCACCACACCTGGTTTAGTTATTTAAATATTAAACCCAACCTGAAATGCACTCCATAATCCATGTTTGCTTTCAATTGTTGAGGACTAGAGTTTTGATCTTGAACATTTCTCCTGAATCTTATCTTTTCTCTAATACAGTTTTAGAGACTATTCATTCATTTCTTTGTTGCATTCTGAGCATATGGACAAATTTTGTTAAATTGGGCAGCTTTTTATGATGGTATCTAATCATTTTTTTCATTCTTCCTATTAATTTCTTCCAACTTTGTCATTTTCGTTTGGCACTTAAAAATAAGTTGCCTTTGGATTTGCCTCCAGTCTAGTCTAAGTCCACTGAAGTGGTTGCTGCTGCATACTGTTTTTACTGACCTGACAGGTTATCTATTTGAAAACCTTATTGTTGTCTGGCGTAGTGTCTGTGGATATCTCTCTAACTCAGACATTATTTTTTAAACTTAGGAGGCTGTGTTTTTTTCCCCTTTAGTGTATTTGCCTGCGGGGGGGGGGGGGGGGGAGCATGTTCTGTCTTGTAACCAAATTCTCATTACTAACACTTTGAAAGTCTGCATTGTTTTGAATACTTTACCAAAATGTAAGTACTGACATTTTTTCTTTTTTTGCGGGAGGGAGAGTGCTGGGGATTGAACTCAAGGCCTCTGGCTTACTAGGCAAGCCGCTCTACCACTTGAGCTAAATCCTGAACCCTGATTTTTCCATTTAACCATCTATTTGTGAAAGGTTTTAAATAGACTACTAATTGCCAAATTCTACTTTAAACAAGCAGGCAAATCTTTGTTTATTGCAGCTGCAGACTTGTTGTAATTGTGCATTGTGTGTTCTAGATAAACATCCAGCCCCCAGTGTTTCCATTTCTTACCAGTCATCCAGAATTCTGCAGAGCAAGCCGTCTGACCTTGCACTTCAAACATCCTGATGTCTTAAACATTTATTATATATTTCGTGACCCTTATTTCCTTTTGAATTTCTTCTTTATCCTTTGGGAAATTTGAGTTCAGTGCATCTGTGCAGAGTGAGACAAAGAATTCATTTACTTTATTTTTAGCAATTCTTAGCATTCTGTTATATTTTATCAGACAATAGAAGGGAGAAAAAAGGAATAGAAGACATATACTGGCAGGCATATTGACTTTGCACAGTAACCTGTAGGAACTAGGCAAAAGAGTAAGTATCAAATTATTGAAATACATAACACATTAGGAAATAATGTATCCTGAAGTATCGAGGATTTTTGTTTAAAGAAATTATGGGGTACAAAAGCTATAAATGCAGCTCCCCATAAAGCATTACCACAGAACTATCAGATTTATTAATGATTAGAAAATATATTATTTAGGAATAAGAGAGACAAAGTACAGTATATTTTTCAAATGAAATTTATAGATACGACGTCAGTGAAACATGATAGTTAACGATATTAAATTATAATGTCTACACAATGCTAGTTCATGTGATCTAAAACTCATGGAACATGGGACAGGGCAAAAGCAAATTTATCATTAAAAGTACATTTTAGCAATCAAATAAATGTAGTTTGGAAAAGACATTCTTAAAATGAAAAGGCATAAAGAGCTTGTGTATGACAAAGCAGAGAAACAGGGATTCAAACATTGATTGTCTTAGAACAGTGACTCTCAAACTTTAGTTTCCATGAAAATTACCTGGAAGGCTTATAAAAATACAGATTTTTGGGCCTGACACTCAGAGTTTGTTCTGATACAATAGGTATTGGAGTGGAGCCTGAAAAATCTGCATTTCTAGTGACTTCCTGGATACTGCTGCTGTTGCTCACATTGGCAGCAGACCGCAGTTTAGAATCATTGATCTAGGAGAAAAAAGAAGAGGAACTTTCAGATTGACCACTTTTATTTTCCCCTTAATTGATCAATGGAGGTTGAACAAAAATACTATGATTTGGGAATCTGAGATTCGTTAAGTTGAACACATAGCATAGTTCAGTTACCGTCCAGTTAACATTCAGTAGGTGTTTTCTTGAAAACAGGACTACACTAGGTATTTTCATGGGTATTCTCAGGAGACTTTTATTATTGGTAGAGATTCATCAGAAGGGTACATGCATCCTTATTTTTGAGATGTAAGGTTTATGTATTTTGAGAGACATATCATTTTATAGAAGAGTTACGTATTATTTAAAAAAAAAAAAAAGCACCAAAGCTAGGAGTCTTGGATTCCGTGTTCACCCTGTCATTGTATCCAGATTTCACTTTTGGGAAGTTACTTTATCTGTCTGAAATTACCTCAGGGGTGTGTGTGGGTGTGTGTGCGTATGTGTATGTGTATTTAAAATGAATTTATCAATGCCTGTTCTGCTTATGAACAAGGCTGTCTGAATTTAGGCCAAGGTGAAGCATAAAAGGAAAACGAGTAGCTTAAATATAACTATGGAAAGATTTCACATAGATGCCATCAAGCTCTTAGACTTACATTTGAGACTGGCCGTGGATATTTTAGCTCTGCATTCCCTAGAGGGCCAAAAGAAAGTGGAAGGAAAAGAGTAGCATAAATTTGAAAAGGGTGGGGGGAATGAAAGTCTTACACTTTCGAATAATCTAAATAACAAGTGCATTTATTTTCTTTTTATTTTACAATTTGAAATCAAGTATTATGCGTAAGTTAAAAAGAAAAGGCACCTAATTGGGATTATGAGGAATATTCTGTTTTTCTGAAGGTAGGATGGATGAGAAGGGGCGGGGTGTCCAGTGAGGCATCTGAGTTATCTTTCAAACTGAAAGAATCCCAGGTGTTTTTGGCAGTGTCCTGATACCTTTACTTAGCCTTCGTGATGGAGAGAAAAAATAAATTCTGGCTTTTGATATGGTGGAATATCTGCCTGATAATTGTCTTTCAGGGCTTGAAAAGGATTCTGTGTTTCTGTTATTAGTTCCTTGAATTTTGGTTAAGGTGGAGGTGGTGACTTCATTTGTTAATGAAGGACTGAGCCATTGGTGCGGTTGCTGTCACCTTTTTTACTTTTGTACTTTCACATTTTTGACCCCATATCTTGCTTGCCTTAGACATGAAAAAGAAACACACTTCTGTGTTTCTAATACTTCCAGCATCATAACTATCTAGATAAATTTGGTTCTTCCTATATAGAATAGTCCAGGCATTAGCTAATATGACACTTGGTTTATATTCCTTTTTATCTAGCTCCTCTGATTCTTAGTCTTGGTCTTCTGGTTTTTGTTTTCATTAATTTTTATTTTTCCTTTTGTTCTTGAAATTTATGTGCGTAGCGTCAAGAAATACCTCTACTGAAATCAACCTCTGACAGCTTGTGTGATCTTTAAGGTACTCTAGTAATGGTTTTGAGTTTTGATTAAATGCCGTACTTCCAAGAGTTGTACTTAAAAATGAATGAATAACAGGAATAAAATAATCTTCAATTACTGTTGCTATGTTGCTCTCCAGGGCACTGACTCGAATTGTAGGGGACCTCTGCTTCATATCAGAGACACAGTGATAAGGGAAATGATGAGTTCTGCCATTTTCATTAGTCTTACAGGAAGGAGTGAGAATATTAAAGAGAAAGTGCTAAGCCAATTTGGTTTGTTGAGGAAAAAGTGTATGTTGTTGCTGTTGGTGCACAAACAAGCTTACATTTTATTAAGCAGAGGCTAAATGGCATGTCATGTAACAGAACCTTGTTAGAATTCTGATTAAACCACCTTCTAAAGGTCCCAGTTAAAATGAGTAAAAATACTCCATACTGTCTCTTCTACTGAATTCAGCTGTGAAATATGGGCAGCATGCATGGCACAGCTGTTTGAGAACATTAAAAAGTAAATGGTAGGCAGATTGAGGAGGAAGATGAGAATTCAAAAGACCACTGAGCCAATGGTGAGGTGGCCACCCTTCCACTCTCTACCCCCATTCTTACCTCTGCCTGCTGCAGATGTGGACACAAGCACAACAGTTGTGTGGCAGAGCCAGGTGACAAAAGCCTTATCTCTTCAGCCAGAGGGTCCAAGAGGAGTTCCTGGGAAGCAGAAGATATGGCAAAGATGGTAGAGAAAGGAGGAGCTCAGGAAAGCAACCCCATGTCATTGTTTTAAAGTACTAGGCCCACTCTTGAGCTACTTACCTGTCATAGGTGCATTTAATTCTGATAAGCACACCACCGCCAGGTCCCAGATGGCTACTGGGAGATGCCTAATTGGGACAGATCTAATTAGCACTGAAAACTGAATTGGCTTTGGAGCCAAAACCAATGGAAGTCCCATTGGCACCAGCGGCCTGACCTGTTGATTACATGCAAAAACAGAAGTACTGACATTCTGTAAAGGACTTTGAAAAGGTATAGAATTCTATAATATTCAAAATACACATTCAGGATGCAACCAAACTAGACAGTGATTGTCAGAATGAACTAAAAACTGTGACCGAACTGATTTCTCTGTAAGAAAATCAATTCAAATGTAATAGTGTATGTAGGTTTAAAGAATGGAGGATGTGCTTATATTAGAAAAGAAGAAAAGTCTCAAATCAATGATACAAAATTTTACTTTCAGAAATTTAGAAAAAAGAGCACTGTAAGCCCAAAACAGGCAAAAGAGACAATAGCAAAGACAAGAGCAGAAATCAATGATTCCAAAAAAAATAAACAAATGAAATTCAAAGCTAGTTCTTTGATCAGAAAAACTGATAAATCTCTTAGTAAGACTAAGAAAGAAAGAAAGAAAAAAAGACAAATCACCAATATCAAGAATAAAAGATGGGGTATCAGTGTAGACCCTGCAGGTGTCAAAAGGATAAGAAGCAAATGAAACAGTTACGTCTAAGTCTGGCAACTTAGGTGAAGTTAACAATTTCTTGAAAAATACAAACTGTCATATTTTAGCTAACTTGAAATAAATAACCTTAATAGTTCTATAATTATTAAATAAGTTTTTGTAGTAAATAAATTGAATTTGTTGTGAAAACTAAAGCACAAATCATTTTGTCGAGTAAATTCTGTGGAACATAAATAGAATTAACACTACCTCTACACAAATCTCTTCCAGAAAAGAGAAGAAATAAAAATACTTCTACTTCATTTTATGTGGCTAGCATAACCCTCGTAACCAAAACCAGAAAGGTGGTACAGAACAAGAAAACTACAAACCAAAATTTCTCATTAAGACAGCTTCAGCAAAATAATAGCAGATGAAGACAGGCTTGGTGGTGCATATCTATAATCCCAGCACTAGGGAGGCTGAGGCGAGTTCAAAGTGAGCCTGAATTGCACAGTGAGACCCTGTCTCAAAAAACAGAACAAAATAAAAAATAGCAAAGCAGATCTAATGTAGATGCAATGTAGAGTTTACTCCAGAAATCCAGAGTTGGTTTAATTTTGAAAAACTTGTCAGTACAAACTACCGTATGAGTAGTCTAAGAAGAAAAACCATGTGATTATGTCTGTCCAAGTAGAAATGCTTTGATAAAATTCAGGATCTATTCATAATTAAAAAAAAAACTATTAGGAATCTAGGAATAGAAGGGCCTTTCTCAGTCAGATAAAGACAGCTTTAAAAAAAAAAAAACAGTTTAAAAAACCCTACTGTAATGTCATTTTCCCCTTCCTCTCCCCAAAGTACTGGGGATTGAACCCAGGGCCTTGAGACTACTAGGCAAGCACTGTACAGCTGAGCTACATCTTATCTTTTTTATTTTTAATTTGAGACAGGGTCTTGCCGTGTTGCCCAGGCTGGCCTTCAGTGTGCCATCTGCCTGCCTCAGCCTTCCACATGGCTGGGATCACAGGCTTATACCGCAGCCTCACCTGGTGTCATTCTGAGTAGTGAAAGACTGAACACTTTCTTCCAGAGACTAGGAAAAGGGCAAGGAGTCTGCTTTCACCACTGTCATTCCATTAATCTATGTGTCTTTGCCTTTGCAAGTATCCATTGTCCCGATTACTGTAGCCTTATAGTAAGTCTTAAAATCATGTGATGTGACTCTTCTGATTTTGATCCCCTGCAAATCAACTATTTTAATTCCTTTGCCCTTCCATATAAACTAACTAGTGATTTATTTGTTGCTAGGAATCAAACGTAAGGCCTCATGTGTGCTGCGAAAGTGCCTTAGCACTGAGCTATATTCCTAGGTTTCCCCATATACATTTCAGAATCAGTATGTCTATACCGACCAAAAATATGTGTTGAATTTGGGTTGAAGCTGTAGATAATTTGAAGAGAATCCGAACCTTTATTGTATTGAATCTTACAATTCTTGAACACAGTATATGTTTCCATTTATTCATGTTTTCTCTTATTTCTTCCCTGAGCATTTTGTGGCTTGCATCACACGCACATGTGTATCTGATAGATTTGTCACTCAGTATGCCAATTGTTGCAAAGCTGTTATTAATGACATTATTTAAAACTTAAGTTTCCAGCTAGTTACACCTTAATTGGTAATTAGAAAGATGATTTTTGTATGTGTTGACCTAACATCTTGCAGTTTCGCTTATTAGTACTGGGTTGACTTTTTTTTTGGGGGGGGGGATTTTTTTTTTTTTTTTATCGTAAGTAACTTGGCATTTTCTGCAGAGATAATCATGCAATCTTGTGTCCACTGTCTGGCCTCTCTCTCTGACTATTTTTACCCAATTGAAATTCATCCATAGTTGTGCTAAATCTATATTAATGCCCAGAACTTCCTCTCCTTCTGCTTGTTTCTAGTTTCTCTGTTTTGTGCTGGTTAGTATATGATGATTTTGAGAAAGTTTGTTGCAAGTACAGAGCCAGCCAAAACTATGGTCAGCTTTCTTTTTATTAGATTTTTGCAAAATTTTCTAAAATGTATGTGAAACTTCATTTTGCAGAGTGGGAGAAAATATTTTATGACACAGAAAAGGGAATTTGAAGACAGGTCAATTTAAAAACCTTTTATTCGATATGACTTTCTTGTAGGTGCCATTTCATTACAGGGAAGGATGTTAAACAGTTTGTTGTTTGAGTTGTGCTACAGGATATATTAACTAAAATTTGGTTTTTGTCACCTAGAAGTTCTAGATTATGGCAGGATTAAACTAAACTATCTTTTTTTGATTAAAAGGCCAACAGCAACAAAAAGATCTGCCCTATAACTTGTGAAGCAAGCAGAAAATGATTCTTAGTTCACTTTGGTTAATTGTTGCCTAAATGTGTTCAGGCCGCTGTAACAAAGTACCTTAGAGTGAGTAGCTTATGATCAACAGAACTTTATTTCTGGCAGTTTTGGGAGCTAGGAAGTCTGTGATCAAGGTGCTTGCCAATTTGGTGTCTGATGAGGACCTAATCCTCATAGACAGTGCTTTCTCAATCCATTCTCACACGATGGCAGGTGAGAGGAGACCCTTCTATCTCTTTTATAATACCAGCCCTGTTTGGGAGTGCTCTTTCTCTGGACCGAATTACCCCCAGATACCTCACTTCCTAGTACCATCATCTTGAGGCTTAAAATTTCAACATTAGAATTTTAGGGGGACACAAACATTTGAGCATAACAGCTGTTTATTTTACTAAGTATTCAGTTATCTGTGGTACTCAGTGTCTGTCCTAATAGATAATTAGAAGTGATCTGAAAGGGGCGTTTATTTACATGTTAACTTTTTGAGACTGACCACTTCACAATTTCCTCTTTTTATCCTACTGTCTTGTAAAGCATGTGCTTACATTTCTTTAGTGCTTTTAAAATAATATTCTCAGTGTATGAATAGGATGTCTCCACAGGTTACTTTCAGTTGAAAGCTTTGATCTTGTTTCAACCATCCTGTATTTGTCAGCTTTCTGTCACTGTGACAGAATAACTGAAATAAAGAACTTAACAGAGGAAAGGTTTATTTTGGCTTCATTGCTTTTAGGCCTGTAGCAGTGCAGAAACGTCATGGCAGAAGGGCATGGTGGAAGAAAGCTGCATATCCAGTAGCAACCAGCAAGCAGAGAAAGAGGGAAAAGTCACAGAGGAAGGGGACTGGGAGTGAAACACCCTCCAGAGCCACCCCTACCCCGTGACTTGCTTCCTCCAGTTAGGCCCCTGAGCTCTGAACTCATCACCTCAGTGAAGTCGGAGCCCTGTGCGAAGGCCCCACCCCTGAGCACCACCAGGCCCAGCACAGGACCTCAGGGACATTGCAGGCTCGGCCTCCAACACAGCTCAGCTTCTTCCCTCTTTTTCCTCCATTGTAAGGATTTGATGGAATTGAATATTTTCCTTCTCCAAAAAAGCATAAGGACCTATGTAGTGGATTTTTTTTT
>PVJO010010192.1:0-65465 GCA_004026905.1 Hystrix cristata
GCTGTGTGGGGTCACTGGTGGTCCAGGGGCTTGACGGTGAGAAGCCTCATGCTGGAAGCCTGTGGCTTTGTGGGGAATCTGCCTGTGCTCATCAGGAAAGCTCAGTTTTCAGCCAGATTTTCTGGGAAATCCTTTTATAGAACAGACGCTCACTGCTCAATTTATGAGTCTGTGGGTTAAGGTATTTCCTGTCCAGTCCCTAAAACTGCAGAGCGCCCTGTATTTAAGGGCTGACGACTATGCATGATGACAGATGGGGCTGGGGTGGCAGCCCAAGGAGGCCAGGCCTGAGCAGGAACGTGGGGTGAGTGAGGGGCCACTGGTGACCACAGCAGCTGACCGGGTCAAGGATGGCAGGAAGGAAGTTTGCTGAGTGACTACCCCCTCCCAGCCTCCGCATCGCGAATCCCCTTCCCACCCCCACCTCCGGCTCCTCACCTCCGGATGGACGCCTTGCAGAATCTGGATGCGGTCCCATTGTGGCCTCATTCACGCTCCCTTGTTATGTGCCTCGGGCCTGCAGCCAGGAGGAGCACCTGGTCCAGTTCTGTCTGTCACTGGATCCTCCATATCCCCGGGGCAGGAGGACTCCTCATTCCCTGCTGCAAAGCGCTCATTTCAGGCCTGAGCCCAGGCTTGTTTTGCATTTTTATAAATGACTAAAAGGTTAGCTTAGATTGGATCAGTTAAAACCATAGCATTCTTAATTTTGCCTAATGTTAAAGGTAGCTGCTTTGAAAATGAGTGATTTCAGAAAATCAGGAAATGACGAGTGAATTAATTGGAAATAATTATTAAAATCAATGAAGCTTTCAGAATTGCCCTTGTGAGCTCTGTAACAAACTCCTTTTTGTTTGAATTTCAAAAAAATTGCCCCAGGATGTGGCCCAGAGTTCCTCAGATGTCTGTCACTGTACTAAGCAGGAGGTTTGAAAATGTACCCTGCTTCTGTGGCGGCTTTATTGCTTCTCAAGATGGAAAATATTTAGTTATCAAGAAAGCACCCACCACTGCTTCCCTCTTTAATTCCCAGGGCAAGCAGGGTCAGCTGGGTGGACAGCGGCTTCCTGTGGCTGTGCATCTGCCGTGGGACAGAGTGCACTCCAGCGGACGGTGAGGCTGGGTCTGGGCTCTTGGAAGGAAGGAGCCCGGCGAGTCTGCTCACAGCGTTGATTGTGCAGCCGGAGGAAGAGCCTCATCGTAACTACATATGTGGAATTATTTGTCCATTACTTGTTTTGCCCATTACATTCTAAACATCACATGAACTAGGCTAACTTTTCTAGTTCACTTCCATGTCTTTAGATCCCAGCGCATAACTGACGCCAGAGATATAGGTCAAATAAACATTAGCAAGGTACCAAAGAGTGATTAAAAAAAAAAAATCACTGAGGTTCACATTATAAAAATCAGTATTTTAGTAGGAAGGAAAATGCACTGTTTTCGAATAACCGTTCATTTAAAAATAATCTCAAACTCAGAAAAAAGTTTTAAAAGTTATACCCCAAACTCCTGGGTACCCTTCATCCAAATTCCCGAAATATTAACATTCACCATACTCGCTTTTATCTACATATTTTAGAGTAAGTTGTGCACAAGTAAGATGCCCTTTTACCCCTAAATACTTCAGTGTCATTCCTAAGAACAAAGACTTCTCTTACATAACTCCCACACGGTCACCACAGTCAGGATATTAACAGCACAATAACATGACTCTCTACTCTGTAGATGCTATTCAGCATTTGTCAGTTATCTTAATAACGTCCTAGATGGTAATAGAAAAATAATTTTTTAGGATCCAAACCAGGATTACACATTGCACTCAGTTATGAAATCTCTTTAATTCCTTCAATCAGGAACATTTTTCAGTCTTCCTTAGTCCTTCACGTCCTTGCATGTAGGCCAACTATTTTCTATGATAGCCTTCAACTCAGGTTTGTCTGAGGCTCCTTGTATTAGTTAGATTTGCTAGAACCAATGGTTTTAAGAGAGCATATTTAATAGGGGACATTTATAGATTACAATATTCACCCACAAGCCAAATGCAGGAAGAGTGCCGAATGTCTGTCTAGGCCCTGGAGACCCAAAAGATCCAATTGAGGGCTGGGAGCCCACAGCACTGTCCCGTGTACGTCCGTGTCTGCAAATGATGGCTGAAGAAATCTTCCCTGGAACCAGGACACGATGCTTGCAGCAGAGATGACAACCAGAGCTCCCCTGAAGCAACAGCAGCCATCCTCGATGACAGCAAGGCCCCGAGTTCCTTCCTCGACGAGGACAGCCGAGTTCCTTTCAGAAGAACCAGCCAAAGTAGAGCTTCTCCTGGGAAACAGCCTGCCAACTAGCTACAGCTCCGACTCTGCCTTATGTTGCATCAGCAACAACCCTCAGGTGGCTCTCGTACACCCAGCATCACACCAACTCAATCCACCTGGGCGTTCTGGCTCAAGTTGACCACATGAGGTCCACCACACTCCTCATGACTGAATTTGGATTTTGCCTCTTTGGCAGGGTGACAGGGAGGTGAGGCCGTGCCTCTCGTCGTGCACCCTACAGGGAAACCTGTGTCCTCCATTCCACTGCGGGGGATGTAATTTGGGCATCCAGAATATGCCTGGGTGTCTGCCAGGCTTCCCCACTGCACGGCTACTGTTTCCCCTCTTGCAATCGGCACCTGCTGGGTGGGAGACACTTTGAGACTGGGTAAGGATCCCACCACCCTTCATGCTTTCACTCCTGAGTCTTAGCAATCGTCAACAATTCTTGCTTTAACTGTTACTGATTCCCGCCGAAAGGTTTGTCCAACTCCACCATTCATTCCGCATTTGCTACTTAGCATTCTCTTAATGAGAAGACGGTTTTCTTTCTCCATTCGTGTACTGATTACAAGTATATCAGCATGGACTTGAATGCTATCCTAGCCACCGAGGTCACACACTCTGCTAAAATCATTTTGGACGTGCACGCTCTCTCAGATGAAGTTGGCTCCCGTGTTCTTTTGACTCATTTCTTTCTTTCATCATCACCTCTCCAGGATCAGAAGGGCTCCAAGAGCCAGCAGCTCATCTAGAACCCAGCGTTACCTCAGGAGCCCTCCCTCTTTTCAGTAGAGAATGGCCCCAAATCCTCCACTAAGTGGTCCCAGCTTCTAACATGAAACGAAACCAAAACCAAACAGAGAGCACGGGGCGGAGAGCACCGCACAGGCCATCGAGATGGTGATGACAGTGCAGGTGGCAGCACAGACCCTGCAGCAGGTCTCCATCACTTTCCAGGGGCCCAGCTCTGGCAGACTGTGTTGGGCGATGCGGTAGCCGGACAGCCGACGTGGATCTGTTCTTACCCAGCTATCTGAGGCGCCAGGACGTAGATGCCATGTCCTGGAGTCAAGTCCCAGCCTCTAAATAACAGTGGAGAGAGACTAACAACACGGCACACAGCGGAGGCTGCTGAGTGCCAGCTGGACAAAAGCGAGTCAGAGAAATCACACAACTACCGCCTTTTGATGGCACAGTAGCTGAAAGTAGAGTTAATGGCAAACGAGAAGACTAAGTGAGTCTCCTAGAACTGAACTTCGGCCTTTGCACACACGAACCTGCACATGGCCTGGCCCGGCAGCTCTTTCTTTGTGCAGGGTCAGTGCTGGGTAATCTCCAGACCAGGTCCTCCTTCAGGGGAGCGGCAAACGTGAGTGACATGCTTCCTGACTCGTTGGTTCATCCCGGAGCAGCGGCCTTAGTCTGTAGATGGTGCGGAGCACATGGCGGGTGAAGGGAGGTGTCTTGGCATGAGTCAGGTCGAAGCCAGCTGTCCTGGTCACCGGCGGACTCATCACCAATGAGCACTGGTGGGAAAGTGCGTTTGGCTGAAGAACGTCCTTAATAAAGCAGTAAACATTGCTAGTTTCATAAAGTTTCATCTCAAGAGAACACGGCTTTTCCCTGTCCTGTTTTTGAATGGGACGCTTCCAGAAGCCCCGTGTACCAGCGTGTGTGACAGTGGCCGGAGGATGGCTGGTGGTCGACTGCCTGTGGCGTTGTTAGAACAACATGGTCTGTTTGATGGGAAGCAATTTATGAGCTATTTGTCGATAATAATTCAGACACAACTTTCTTACAAAATTGAGAATTTGGGAAACTTACATCAAGGCAGACAGGCACTGGAGACAGAGACGGTGATAACAGACATGAGCTGGACTCTTCAGGAGCTGGGACAGCGGTCCCAGCTCTGGAACCCGGCACAGAGAGGCCAGCACTGCGGTCAGGGATGGGGCTTCGGGGGGGACTGAGGCCTGGACTCAGGAGGGGACACAGAGCCAGCCTTCCTCTGGGCTCCAGGGACGAGAGAGGGGAGACAGGACCAGGATGCTGGGGATGCCAGGCTTGGAGAAGAAGGGGAGGGAGTTCTCAGAGAAGGGGCTGGGGGCCTGGGCAGTGGCCACGATCCTTTCCTGGTCTGCAGTGGGTTGCACCCCACGCTTGAGTGCCATCCAGAGGAGAAGGGAAAGGAGGGTAAGTTTTTTAAATAATGTGTACCTTCATGTGCGGAAGATCGGGGACACCACAGTTGGTGTCAGGACACGGTGGCGAGTCTGTGGCATGTCACTGGAAGCCACTGCAGACATGCAGATGGACACTTTCGCCCCTGGCCAGGGGACCCAGATCCCATGATGGCTGTGCCTTTGGTGATTCAGCTTTTCCAGCGTGTCTTCTGTTTGAAGTAAAGCTGAGTCAGAGTCCAGCTGCAAATAACCACAGTTAAGCTTTGTAAAAACGCTGGATTTTTTAAAATCATTTTTACGAGTCCACATTTGCCATTCATAATGATCAAATTCATCGTGCGGAGCTGGCGCCGGACACGGCAGCTCTTCGTCCCTTTCACACTGTCCCTTCCCATCTCTGGGCCCTCCCACCTGCACAAGCTCTCCGTGGTTTTCAGCTACGTGGGTGTCCAGCATGGTCGAGAATCACCCAGCCTACAGAACAACTCTTCACACATCATGGTCACAGAGCCTCTAAGTGCGTGGTGTCTGCTCACCCAGCAGTGTGCAGCGATCACCCGAGAGTTTAGAACATCCCCACAGATTCCTGGAAAGTGCCTGACAGAATCATCCCGGGTGTTAGATGTGGGGTTTGTGGATGACATACTACATGGCTCCGGGGCACAATGTGTGTGTTGTCAGTTGAGAAGGGGCCAGCATCAGAGCTGGGCCTGGTGGTCTGTCATCCCAGTTACTTGAGAGGCTGAGGCAGGAGGGTGGCAAGCTTGAGGCTAGCCTGGGGTACTTGGCAAGATCCTGTATCAAAGATTTTAAAAAGGGATGCAGAGGCAGCCCAGTGTGAGGCTCTGTGTTCATTCCTCCATACTAAAAGAGAGGGAGAGGCAGAGAGATTCCCTAACATACATGAAACGAAGCAACATAGATGGGGGCAGCTCCCTGGAAGGAGCTTGAGGGTGGGGTCAGCTTTCATCATGGGGCTCCTGGGTCTTTAGGGTACACAGCAAGGTCAGCATGCTCAAGGTCGGGGGTCGTGAGGACGCCCCTGCTCTGGCCTGGCTCCCAGGCCTGGGCCGTGGCTCCTCCCCTCAACACTGTGAGTCCGACTTGCTGGCCCCCTGGCCAGGGAGAGCATGTCGCCCTAAGCTGGTTTCCACCCCTCCTGCCCCCATGACGCTTATTCCCCGGTCACCGACTTTGGGTCACAAAAGTCCAGTCATTCCCTTCACCACTGAGGAGCCACCTGAGGACAGTGGGGACAGAGCACAGGGTCCCAGGCTCAGCGTCCCTTTCCAGGGTCCACGTGTCCCCTGCAGTCACATTTGGCCAGCTCACACCCCAATCCCAGTGACAGATGCTGCTGCTTGGAGACAGTGTGGACACGGGAAGTCCTGACCGAGGAGGGAGAAGGCGGTGCCACCGCCGTGGCCACAGGACGCCCGGGTCTCTCGGGAGCCCAGAAGCCCGGGGCAGCATGGGGCCCGCTCTCCCTGGGCCAGCTGGCTTGGAAGGAGCAAGCCCACCTCCTAAGGGCAGCTCCGCCGTCACTGCAGGAAAGACACTGTGTGCTCGTGGTCACAGGTGAGCGTCACACAGGACACAGGTCGCAGCCAGGGCTCAGAGACGGACGGTCCGCCTCCCACTCCCTCTCTCCTACCCCGTGTCCAGGTCAGGAGTGGATCCCGGTTGCTCCTGAGGCTGCGTCCCGAGGGTGAACACTCGGTCCACCACTGCTGTCCTCAGTGTTTCCCTTCGTCCTACTCCCTGCAGCCTGCGAGGCATCCATGCTGATCTTCATGCTCATGGGCTCTGGGGTTGTGAATTCACCTCGCTGTAAGATTTATCCGTGGTCCTGGGATAAAGACCTACAGTGCTGAGGTCACTCACAGACAGCCACAGGTGGCAGAATTGAGCCTCCTGCTTTGCACTCCCGGCGGAGCAGAGCGAGGGCAGGGACCTGGAGCCCTCGGGGCGCGTGCGGCTGCTGCAGAGAGAACTGAGGCGGCTCCTTCTCTGGGGGCTGTTATGGCGGCAGCCTGGCCTCTCCCCGCCTCCTTGTTGTCTGCCTTTCAGGAGTCTCACTCCTGCAGTCCCACAGTGGTGAGCCCTCTGTCACAGGCCCCGGGAGGAGCCAGCGGGCGCCCTGCTGAGCCACAAACCCCAGAACCGTGCACCACACAAACCTCTCTCTTCAAAAATGCAGCTCACCACGGACATTCATCACAGGAGCAGAGAACTGACTAATCCTGGACACTTGATTGGTTTACTTTAAAATTTCACTTTATCTTACAAAATCATCAGTCCGCAACGGATTGGACATATATAAAAACAAAAACTAAACAAAAACTACAAGTTTGAGAACCCCCGAGTGGGAGGCTACGGAAGACAGAGGGCAGGGGAGATAGGCCTGATGTGGTGGGCAAGTACGCTGGGGAGCAGAGGCGTGAAACCTGGATGTGGCAGAGAGCGTCGGCCGAGGGAGCTGCGGGAGGGGTGTCAGGGCCGCTGGACCAGAGGCCTCGGGCCTCGCCCTGGCGTTACTGCAGCAAGGGGAGGGGTAGGAACACAAATGGGGCAGGGAGAGGCGGTGCACTGTGTGTGTGTGTGTGTGCGCGCGCGCGCACGCCCAGGAACAGGATGGGCCCTGGAGACCCTGGCGTGAACTGAACCCAGCCACCAGATGACAGAGAGCCCTGGCTCCATCTGAGCAGGCAGTGAACTGATCCCATCTGGTTTTAAATGATAGCATGTGTTGGAGCAAATGAACTTGCAAAAGTCCTTACTGCTGACTCTTTGAGAGAATCTCCCCCTGCGACTGAACATGCGGAAGCTGGGAGACGGGTTCGGCGCCTGGCTCTGCCTGAGTGGGAGGCTACGGAGACCACCTTCGCCGCCCTCCCCTGTGCCTCTCCTCCCCATCCGTGGTTGGCTGAATCCTGGCCCCACAAGCATGTCCACATCCTGATCCCGGATCTCGGGACCTTGTGAATGTTGCCTTCTACAGCAAAAGGGACCCTGCATGGTCATTCTGACCTTGGGCAAGAGCTGGAAGTCAAATGGTGCCAGATCTGGTGCATAATGTGGATGAGGACACAGCGTCGTGTTTTTACGAGCTGCCTTTCCACTGGATGGCATTTGGCAGCAGCATTCGCTGTATTTTTTATCACATCTCGTAAAGACACTCAGGAGAGGGGACGCCAGAGCTGCTGCAGAAAGTGGTAAGATGATACGAATGTGTTCAGAGCAAGGGGGAGGTTTCAGGGATTGTAGTGGCACTGTGTCTTTTACTCTGATAATTTTTTAGACGTGGGGCCCTTGGAGTTCGCAGCTTGCTGCAGCTTGCCGAGGTGCTGGACACAGGGAATGAATGTTTGGCCTGTGGGCTTTCGTCTGACTTTGGTCCGAGTGCTTTCCACCCCGCAGCTCCTCCCTTGCTCGCTCTGCTTCCCTGCTGCCGTGACTCAAACAGCTGTTCAGTGTGTCTTTCCATCCCACCTTGGATGCCACAATGCATACGGGGCTGCACGGTGTCCTGGGAGGCGAGAGGCAGAGAAGGCATCTGGAGCAGGCTGTTTTGCCCGCTGTGGAGCCGGCTGACTACACACTGAAACCTCTACCAACTGTGAGCCACGATAAACCTCTGCTCCTTGAGCTGTGGCTGTCAGACATCGTGTCCCAGCAAGAGAAAGTGACTGAGCCAAGGAGGAAGTGAGCCTTTGGAGTGACCGCTTGACACTGAGGTGCACGTGCCCATCTTGCCCTCTAGCACACACATCTTGCACCAGGCCTCTTCCCCTGGGACGCAGGACGTGGTCCCCTCCGTCCCCCTCAGCAGGCTGAAGGATCGAATGGAGGGTGGCTCTGAAATGTGGACAGGGCACGGCCTGGGGACAGGACAGAGGTGGCAACTCCTGAGGGTCTTTGCGCCTGTGCCTGAGGCTGACTCTTCCCTCACCCTGTATTGAAAAGACTCAATTTTCCACTGCAGAAATGCCAAGGCCACCGTTTCCATCACATAAAAGCCGCTATCAGCTTGGAAGGATACCTCCACTCTCCAGTCCAACTCGACATTAAAAATGCAAATGTTTGCTATTTAAATACAGCGCTCGGCCACCAGCTTGGAGCTTCCGGGACATCAGGGCTTGGCCTGGCTCAGCAAGAGGAGGCAGGGGACAGCTGGAAAAGTCCGTGCCACCCAGGGTCACGGCTGCTCCCAGCCTCACAAAGGGCTGGGGCCCCATCAGCGAATCAGATATGCATTCCCTAGGGGCAGGGACCCTGTGTGTGTTCCTTGTCCTTGTGTCCCCATACCTACGCAGTGCCTGTGTCAGAGTATGAGCCTGGGGAATACCTCCTGGGTAGTTCATTAATTCTCCATCGTCTTCAGGACATCTTCATGCCCTGGGTGTGTCCCAGGCACTGAGCTAGGCCTTTAAACTGATGCAGATTGGAGCTATCCGGGGAAATAAATTGTGAGTCACTTACCACCTGAGAAGGTTGGTAAGAAATGCAAATAGATAGTACAGCAGAAAGTGGCATCGAGCGCTGCGCCTTCCAGGGGTCTGTGGGTATTGGGGTGCGAAAGTGTACCTGGGGAGCAAGCTCAGTGGAGGGCTGAGAGCTGTGCCCTGGTCTCAGCGCGGGGTCTCAGGGTCAGATGGTGGTTCTGCCCCGGTGCTGAATGAGTGAGTGGGACTTTTAGGAGTCTTACGGGATCACAGACTCGTGGAATCACGGTGGTGAGCACTTATTAGGGCTCAGGGTACAGCACACACTTTCTGTGCATTTCAGGAGACAGAAACCACATCCCACTTGAGCAGAGACATTCATGGGAAGGACGATTAACTGAGTGCAAAGTTGTCGCCCAGGCACCTGGACAGATAAAACAAGAGCTGACTTAGTGTGTCTGTGCTGCTTGCACAAAACGCCATGACCATGCGACTTAGAAGCCGCCAAAACTTGCTTCTCGCAGGTCCAGAGGCTGGAAGTCCAAGGCTGAAGCGCTGGCAGAGTCAGGGTCTGGCAAGGCCGTGCTGGTTCCTAAATGTGTTTTCCTGCCGTTAGGGCTCTGTTGGGTCTAGACGAACTCCCAAGCCTCAGGCACTCACAAGTGGGGCTTTTTGGAGGTGGCTGGATCTAGAGGGCGTGTGAGTGTGGCTTTATGGCTGTGACTGTGACGTTGCTTTACGGCTGTGACGTGTGACGTGGCTTTCCAGGTGAGACGTATGATGTGGCTTTCCGGGTGTGTGGTGCTGGATTAACATGCTGATTGGAATTAGCACAGTCCTGGCTGTGGCTGGACAGATTTATGAAGGCCAAAGGCCCCCAGTGTGGGTGGCACCACCCTAAAGGCTGGCAGCCTGGATGGGGTAAAAGGAAAAGGCAGGCTCGCCGCTGCTGCTGCCGCCTCCTGCCTGCCCTGCCATGGACGGTTTCTCCTCCAACGTGTCCCTCTGCCAGGCCGTGCTGCCTGGAGCCGGCCAGCTACGGACTGAAACGTCCGCAGACTGTGACCCAAAATAAACCTTTCTCCTTTAACTTGTGGGTGTTGGATATTGTGTCTCAACAACAATGAGAAAAGTAACTAAGGCACCTAATCACCCCCAAATCACACCTCTTAACACCCCGTGGCCCTGGGGGTTAGGATTTCTGACATGAACTTGGGGACACAAGCATTCAGATCACAGCAGGATCAGATGGCAGCTGAATGAGCAGCCATGGCCCGGGCATGAGGCCCTGGGGAGAAAGCTTATTAGTAAATGTAGGAGCTTGGGCAAGGTGGGAGCCGGGGCTGAGCCAGCTCACTGAGACAGGGACCTGCCAGGCTGTCTCTAAATCTGGTGAGACAAAGCCGATGATGCTAGCACTACGAAATCCGCACCCAGGCTTCCACTGCTGCCGGGGTTCAGGGGCTGTGCTGGGTGGGGCTTGCAGAGAGAAGCCACAGTCATGAGCAACCCTGGGCGCAGAGTTCCCAGGCCGGCGTGGAGAGACTGCTGTCCCTCACCGTGCAGACCAGGAAACTGAGGGCCTGAAGGTCTCAGGACTTGGCTGGGAAGTCCCCGCCGGGAGCCCCAATGTGAAACCAGGTCCACCTGCTTGCAGTGGCAGGATCTTCCGATAGGGAGCAGCATAGATTTGACGTCTCTGTCATCGGGTTGGCAGCTGAGGCAGGCTGATCACCTATGGAGCAGGGGCAGGATGGGGAGTCCTCGCAAAGTTTCCCTGCATGTCACCGAGGTGTCTGCGACGGACCACAGCTGGGCCACGGCCTTACGGGCAATGCGGGACAATGATTTCTTTGTTTCCAAGGAGAGATATTATCTCACTTCTCAACTTTTTGAGAAGTTCGGATCTTTGCTTTTGCTCTAAAATTAGTCACCCAACCAGCTCCTCTCCATCTAGATGCCACCGCCCGAGAGGCCCTCCCCATCTCCTTGAGACAGTTGCACACGCTTGCGGGACGAGGCACCCACTCCTGGATGGATCGCCTACACCCCATTTGTGGGATTTTAAGGGCGGGGTGGGCCACATGGCTTTGCCTGCCTCGTGAACCCCAACCTCAAGCAACCACTTTAAGACTCACTTCTGTCTTGTCTTAGTCACTTTCTTTGTCACTGGGACAAAATACCCAACTCCCTGAATTTAATGGATGCAAGGTTTATTTTGGCCACAGTTTGTAAAGTCAAGCTCCAAGGATGGCACGGCAGAGGGGCATGGCCTAGGAAATGCTGTTCACATCATGGCAGCGAGGAAGGACAGAGAGTCAAGGGACGGACTTGGGGATGGAGAGCAATCACACCAGAGCAATATGAAGCCAGGCGAGGTGGACATTAAATCCCCTAGCTCTGTGTCTAGTACCCATGACAAGCTGTGGTAAGGTATGAACTCCAAAGGGCTTAGGCAGCCCCACGTCTGCGGCACTGCAGTGATCATAGCCCTCCTGGCTTCTCTCTTGGGCTGGCTTTGCTGACTCCTTGTGGCTTTCCTCACACAATCCATGGTCCTCTCATCACTACTCTGCAACTCTTGCATTCTGCATGCACCTAAAACCAGATGCCGAGGTCTGCCACAAGGCCTAGCACAGCTGGAGCTGGAGCTAGGCTCTTTGTGTCATGGCCATAGAAGTCTCTGAGCACACAGGTGGCTGAGTACTATGAACGGAATCCCATTCTCCAGCACAATGGCCAGGGCCTCCCTTCTCAGAGCAGAGTTTTTCACTTTTACTAGTTTGATTCTTGAAGGGCAGGGCCTTACTGGGTCCTCCCCTGTCCTCGAGGGATTTCTTTCCATTGTCCTGTTGTAAAGTACTTGGCTCCTTTTTAATGCTAATCTTTTCAGCAATCGAATTCTCCTCTGCTCAGTTTTACCAGCCCTTCTGATATAGGATTAGGGCGTGGCCTGACCTGGCTGGGAAGATGAACACAACCTTGGGGAGTGGCTTTGACCTGACATCAGCCTGGGGCACGAAATCCCAATCGCCCCTCTTCTCACAAGATCCAGAAACTCTCACAGGAACAGAATCCAGATAAATATGAATGGCACCAGGAGTTCGCCCTCTTGCCTCTCTTGCTTCTTGCCTCGCTTGCCTCTCTCGCCCCCTCTCTCCCGGCGCTCTCCCCTCTGCCTTGCACGCTTGCCCCCTGCTCCCTAGTCTCCTAGGCCTTTTCAGATTCCTAATTGCAGCATCAGCTGGTTATTTTACCCACCTGGCCAAACCAGTCTCCCTTTTGTTACTTAAATAAACTTTCCCAATGCCCTGAAATTCGCTCCTGCAATTCATTGCCTGCGCGAATAAAGAACCTGGAGATATATTTTCTGAATCCCCCTTCCCATCCGACAACATTTTCTTTCTGAGGAAATTGAAATTTTTTAAAATGGGGTTTTGCTCCTGATTTTCAAAATAAACCTGGCTAAAAGCAGCAAGCAATATCTATCTGCAGCCTGAATGTCAGGCTGTCTTGAAATTTCTTTCCCCAGAATAATTAGTCTGCTGTCCTCAATCTTAGTCAAATCTGCCACAGCACAACACCCATGCATGGCTTCAAGTCCTTCTTCCCAACAGAACCCTTTTGAGCAAAGCCTTTTCTGACCATGTTATTATCAGCACTCCAATCAGAATCTCCCATCAAGCTTGGCTCACACTCTAGTATTCTGGAGCTGCCTCTCCAGACAGCATCTCAAAGCAGCTCCAAAATCCCCGGCAAACCAGTTCCAAAGGCCTCGGAACCGCACGGTCAGTACAGTCATAGTGACAGCACCACTCCCAGCACCAAAATCTCAGTTACTTTTTTCATCAATAGGTCAAAATGCCTGGCACCAGCATCCTAAGGAAGGGGAGGTCCATAGCTGGCTGGCCGTGAGGCAGGACAGCATGGTGGAGGGGCGTGACGGAGGAAAAGCTGCTCATACCGTGGTGGTGGGGAAGCAGAGAGAGGAGAGAGGGCTGAGGACGAAGATGAACCCTTCAAAGCTACCCCGTGACCTTTCTCCTCCAGCCAGACCCCACCTGGCAGCAGCGAGCCAGCTATACTGCCCACCTGCCATGTCATGAGGCTTTGGGGGACGTCGAGATAAAAGCCCTAACACTCCGGAAGCACAGACTCTCAGGCCACAGCCACAGGCTCCTTCTCTAGCTCCTGGGCTCCTGAAGACGTTGAAGGCCCCCCAAGGAAACAGACCCCACGGGCTCAGGCCTCCGCTGCTTCACTCCTGTGACCTGGTCCACACCTCCAGGCACCCACAGAGAGCCGTCTGAGTCCAGCTCGGACATTCCAAAGGCTGCCTGTCCCTGTCGTCTAGCATCTGTCCCCCAGCCTCTCCTGGAGTCACCTCTCCTGGTCCTCTTCTGCTCCCCTCTTCCCATCACCTGCCTCTCCTCTCTTTAACCTCCTTCAAGGCCTGGAACAACAGGACCCTCCTCCTCCTCCCTCTACCTGGAGCCCCATCCCCACCCAGCATCCTTGCCTCCTCTCCCTTGCTCCTCCCCTTCCTCCCCCTCTACTTCTCCCTCCCCTGCCTCCCCCTTCCCTCCTCTCCCTCCCCTCCTTCTATCCTCAGTGCTGAGTCACCTCCTCTGGGAGATTACTGATAGTGCAAGTCACCACTGATGTTCTCAGAGCAGTGGGTTCCTGGCTTTGGCCACATTGACTGCATTTTAATGGCCCAGGTGCCATCAGCCTCCTCTACAAAATGCCCGGCTCCTGGCACACATCAGGCATTCTGCAAAATCAATTTGAATTAAACAATTTGAAATTTAAACAACAGCAACAAAAATAGGCAGAGCAATGTCTTCCAGTGGTTTTGAAGTAGCTGCATCCTGGTGTGCTGGGCCGGGTGACAAGGGCCCCCTGGCATGGGGAGAGCCGCATGTGAGTCAGCAGACAGGGGTGGACAGCCAGGCTCTCTGGGAGGCCGGGGCAAGAGGATCACAAACTTCAGTCCAGTCTGAGTAACTGAATAGTTCAACAAGACTCTATCTCAAATTAAAAATTAAAAAAAAAAGGGCTGGGAATGTAGCTCAGTGCAAAGGCCCTGGGTTCAATCCCCAGTACTGCCAAAAAAAAAAGCTCATGATATATCAGCTATTTCACACATTGGCATCATTTAAAACTCACATCACCTATTTCCACTTTATGGAGGAATAAACTGGGGCTCAGGATGCATGGTGGACAGGTGATAGGTAGGTGGGTGATGGGTAAATGGGCAGATGGGCGGATGGGTGGTGGGTGAATGCTCGTACGCATGATCAGTGGTATGGAGGGTGGGTGAATAGATAGGTGGGTGGATGAGTGGGTGAGTAGCTGGAGAAGTTTCTTGACAGACCGGAAGAAGGCAGAGTGGCCATGTCACACATCATTTCACACTGAGGTCCCTCACAGGAAGGGCTTTGTGTGTCACTAGGCAGCTGCCAGACAAGGCCAGAGCTGTCTCCTGGTGCAGCAGAGCCTCTCGTTTTAGACCTGGATTATGGAGAGAATCTTTCACTCTTACAATGGTGGCTCTGGAGCCAGAGAATTTTCCTCAGCTCTGCCATTTACTTGAGGTGCAGCCAGGGACAAGTTACTGAGCATCTCTGGGCTCAGCTTCCTCATCTGTAAAGTGGGAGGCTGCCAACCTCACAGCAATCTGCACTCTACATCCTGCCAGTCAAATAGAAGACGTTGACCAGTTCTGTCTCCTCCTCTTGGCCCCTGACAACACAAGAGATGAGCAGAGAGGTCAGAAGGGGAATTCGGAGGGTCTGAGTGGCCTGAGCCTCACTGTGCTCCTCTCAGTGGGGACACTGAAGGTCACCCCCACTCTCAGTGGCCTCTGAGGAGCTCAGGCTCAGAACTCCTCTCTGTTGCCTGTAAGGGAGGGTGGTGAGTGAGGACCCAGGACACACAGTGTCTTTGTGTGACTCACCCCAAGGAAGGACCAGGAGGAAAACGGATTCCTTGGAGTACTCCAGGACGGGGGCGGGGGGGGGGATGAGGAGAGACTGAAGCTCTGGCCTGTGGGCGTGGTCACCTGGCGACGTCCTGTGTCCCCTGAGGGAAGGGGCCTCAGTCCAAGGTCTGCTCAAAAACTCTGCTTCCCTGGAAATTTACAAATTGTTTACTTTCCACTCTCTCACTCACTCCAGCCGTCAGTGCTGGCCTGTGAGGGGAAAGTGGAGTGTTAGTGTCCCGCGTGCCTGAGGAGGTTGTGCGGAGCTGGCAGAAGTGACCAGGACAAGCTCCATGGAAACACCACACCCTGCGCCTCTGTCCCAGTGCTGGGGACACTGGGGTCTGGAGCGACTGGCCCACGATCGCAGTGCCTTAGCCGCTTTTCTGTCACCGGGACAAATACCTGACACCTAACACTTAAACGAGGAGAGGTTGGTTTTGGCTCACAGTTTCAGTCCATGGTCAGCCAGCTCCATGGCGGAGCAGGACAGCAGAGGGTCCTGGTGGAAGGAAAGGGGCTCACCCCGTGGTGACCAGGAAGCAGAGAGAAGGAGGAGCTGGCGTCAAGAATCCGTCCCTCCAGGCCGCACCCCAGTGACCACCACCGACAGGTTCCCTCCCAGCAGCAGATTTAGCACCCCATGATCCAGTCATGTTCAAGAATTCGGGGGGACATTTTTAGATCTAAACCAGAAGATACAGCTTGCACATGACGTAGCTGGCTAGCCCGGCCCCTGAAGCTGCCGTCTGATCATTGCGTCAAGACTATGTTCCCAGAGGACACACAGGCACAGGGACACGTCCCTCACAGGAGACTGGTGGATGGCCGCACAGCTCCAGGAAGACACTTACCGGGCCAGCACTTCGCTTTCCACCTGCTGCTGCCTGGGTCCAATCTCTCCCATTTCTCCTCCCTACATCTCTCATCCCATTTAAACTTCTCACTTTGCCCCAAGGCTGGGCAGAAAGGGACCCAAGGAGGAGACCAGTGTGGACTTCAGGGTGACCTCTGTCCCTACCGGTTACCTTCTCACCCCCTCTGGGGCCAGGGCCCTGGGCGCGTTGTACTTTTCACCCCAGAGCCTCTCTCCTGCTCCTCCTGAGAGCCAACACCCGTGACAAGTGCGGTCGCCGGGCTTCACACACGGAGGAATCTGATTTAGAGCTCTGGAGTCTGTCTTAGTCACCTCCTTCTCACTGAGACACAGTACCTGACACCCCCTCCTTGAAGGACAGGTTTATTGTGCTTCACACTTTCACCCCATAGTCAGCCGGCTCCAACACAGGAAGGCCTGGTGGGAGGGCCTGGCGAGGACAGCCAGCAAGCAGAGGAGGAAGTCAGGAGCCGGGAAGGGAGAGGACCACTTCCAGGCCACACCCAGTAACGCCCTCTCCCAGCTGGACCCCTTGCCCTAAGAGCAAGTCAGCTACAACACCATAATCCAGTCCCTGCCTAGCAGCCCGACTCTGAGCTCACCAGACTCTGGGCATCGAGATAGAAACCGTAACAGGGCATCAGTGAAGCGCTTGTCAGGGAATGGAACAGCCTGGGCTTTTGCGTGGGTCCAAGACAGATACAGGCGGTACCACCTCCATAGCAACCCCATGAATGTACGGAGAAGCGAGTCAAGACTTGGGTTTGCCAAATGGCCTGCTCCGAGTGGCCTCGAGTGGAGGGCTCAGGTGACCTGGGCCCAGTGCTCTGACCAGAGTGAAAGTTAGTCCCACCTCTTTCCGCTCCAGGTGGAGAGATGGGGGGCGATGGGGGGCGATTGGGGTGGTATGGGGGTGCTAGAACATAGGTGCCTCCAGAGCCAAGGCTCAGGCTTCACAGCTAGGCCTGTCCCGGTCTGTCACCCAGGAGGGCAAGGGGTTCCCTGGGATATAGTTGCCCCGGGAAGTGAGTGAGGTGGGGGTGGTGGCCAAATGTCAGGGGACACACAAAGGAGAATGGCTGTCCTTCCACCCTGCCCTGCCTCTGGTGCCCCTGAGCCTGGGTGCTAGGAAGAGCAGATCAGCCAATTCCCGGGCCATCGGGAGCCCCTTCTACAGTGGATGGCACACGGGGAGAAGACCCCCTCAACCGGTATGCTGAGGCGGCAGACACCGTCAGAGCCAGGGACACAGTGACAGCTACGGGAACTTGAGTGTCCCAGGAGGGGCGGAAATTTGCAAGGTGGCAGGTCCCCAGGCCTGCCCAGAGGTCACCTGGGGTCCCTGTGGGACCCCCCAGCCACAGAGAGGCTGGCAGGAGGGAGGAGGCCAAGGGGGGACAGGTTCCCCACCAGGGAAGCCCCCAAGAATCCTTGGCCATGGAGGCTCAGAAGGCCACGTTCCTGCCGCAGGGCCGCGGGGGCTGGAGAAGCACAGCACAAATGTGGCGTTGTCCCTTCTCAAAGGACCGATTCAGCAGAAGTCCCCGACTGGGGGGCGCATTCCTCAGCGGGGCTCGTCCCACCCACTCTTCTTGTCCCCAGGCAGGGAGCTCAGGCTGCCCCGCGGGTGACCAAAGACCTGTGGCCTCCACCAGGAGCTGGGCCAATCAGATCCCCTCCCCGGAATTCGGACCGAGAAACGCTGAACCAGGCAGACAGGCGGAGGGGAGGCAACAGGAATGCACTGCAAATGCCGCCACAGAGCAAGCGGAATTAGAGCTGGCAGGCCGGCGAGGAGGAGGGAGAGGGGAGCTTCGGCAGATGTGCGAGGAGAAAGTGGATCTGCAAAACAGGGCGGAGAGGAGCTGTGACAGACACAGCCACGTGGCCCGGGAGAGACAAACCCAAGCCCGCTCGGCCCAGCTCCCTTTCTCCTGTGTGGGGTGGTGGCCTCCTCCTCGGGACAGCTCAGGGTCAAAGGGGACAGGGTCTTGCTGCTTGGTGGCTTTGTGGGTCACAGTGACATTGAACAGCTCTGGGAGGAAAGCAGAGAGAGCCCAGGGTGGTGATCAGCCGCCTGTCTCCACTTCAGGGGCCACACAGGGAGCTGACTTTGGAGGCTTCCCTGACCCAGAGGGACTCTGGAGTCCCCTCCCATGGGCTCAGGAGCTGGACTGTCCCAACTCCAGCTTCTACAAAGTTGAGTTCCTGGGGAAATGGACTCTTGTAGTTCCACATTTCTAAAATGAGGTTAGGACAGACCCCCTTCCTGAGGTTGTTGGGGTGGTGGGAACCTGGGGGCCCTGTGCCTGGCCCCTGGTGAGGTCCCTCCCAGGCTGCGGGGTGACGTGTGCCAACTCCTCCAGGGGAGCCGGGGTAGAACGAGAGGCTGAGGAATCTCCTTCCCGGAGGGCTGGTGTGCCTGAAATGACTGTATAGGCCTGCCCTGTCCTCGCAGGACAGCTCTCTCACGGCCTGGGACACAACGCGTGACACCCACAGCTTGAGGGAAGAGAGGTTCGTTTGGCTGGCAGTCTCAGTCCGTGGCGGGCCGGCTCCAGAGCAGAAGGCTCATGGAGGAAGTTCTCGGCAGAGCAAAGTGGCTCGCTTCATGGTGGCAGAGCGCTGGCAAGAGACTCTCCAGAGGCAGATAGAGCCTCCAGGCCACCCCAGCACCACCGACTCAAGCCGCTGCTGAGGACAGCACCCAGGATCTGGTAGCTTCTCAGAGTTTCATGATCTCTGGGCCATCACACCACCCTCTCCAGCCTGTGGGGCGAGGGCTGCCAGTCACGCGTTTAGCAGGCTTAGTAATAAGACTGTGTCTATTTCTGTCTTCAGACAGCCATGGAAAGTTGTTTAAAATGAGCTCCCAGTTGGGTGGTCAGATTGCTTTTTATTGGCTTCCTCTCAGGAGGGTTCAAGAACTCTCATCTTTTCCTTTTTCATTTATAGCTGTAGCAGGAAGAGCCGCTGCTCTAGGGCTCCCTGAGTTGAGGATGCCCAGGGGGTCTTGGGCGGCGCTACCCCACGCAGCCCTCAGCCCAGTGTCCCTGGCATGCAGGTGCCTGGTCTTGGCCTCCAACGGGAGGAAGCAAGTAGATTCAAAAGAGCACGACTGGGGTGCAGGGACCTTGATCCACCGTGGGGACCTTGTGGCGCACATGGCCCCCAACTCAGGCTTCGTCTCTGTTCTCAACAGGCCTGCGAGCAGGCCCTTCCCTGCCTTGGTCTCGCCTCCTCCTCTCCTCGCCTTCCCTCCCTCCGTGCATCTTACTCCTGCAGCCCCACATCCTGTCCACACCCCGAGTGACCCTCCACCTTCAGGAACACCCCCACCCGGCCCTTACAGCAGGCTCTGGCCATCTTTCATGCCAGCAGAGGCCTTCTCTTCCTGCACAGTGGCTCGCTCAAACCCCACAGGTAGAGACGTGGTGGCCGCTGCCCTGGCTCTCCTTCCTCCCACACCATTGTCACCCCTTTCCTTTCCTTGAGCCCGTGCCATCCAGCCAGCAGCCCCTAGGAGCCTGCCAGTGCTGAGCCCTGGTACCCTCCAGGCCTGCATGCGGCATTCCTCTCTGGCTGCGATCCTGTGTCGTTCTGAGATTTCCGTTCCAGGGCAGCTGCCTGGGCTGACCTGGTGCTCACCATCGTCTACTTCTGCCACCAGCCAGACCTACCTCCGTTCTTGCCAGGACCCAGCGTCTTCCTTTCCACTGCGTTCTCAGAGCTGTTGGGCGCTCGCGCCCCACATGCTCGTGACACCTGTGTTTTCACACGCAGGGGACCCTGGCACGGTGGTCCTCCCTTTCCCGGGTCTGCCAATCCTCCCGTCTGCCATGTGTGAACATCTGGCACTGCCAGGTCTTCCTTTCCCAACAAATTCCAGTTGTCCCTGCCTGTCCCAGGGGAGAGGTTCCCGACTTGTGCCCTGCACCTCCTCGGCGCTCGGCGCTGAGCCCTCTCTGTGTCACTCTGCCCCTTCTTGGACATTCTCCTCTGGTCCTAGAAATCTCCCGGCCTCTTCCACTCAATACAAGCCTTCCACCCCGATCTGACCCTGCTATCTGGTCTATCACACTGTCTCGCCTCCTCAACTCCCCCACACCCTGTCCTTCCCGCTCCACAGAAACCACAGTCTCTGAGGCCACAGTTCCAGGCACTATTGCTGCATACCAAGTGACGAATGACCCTGAAACCCCGGATTGTCCCCAAGCACCACCCGTGCTGTCTGTAGGCTGGAGTCAGCGCTGCTCCAGGCAGGGCAGCTGTGCCAGCTGCCAGAGCAAGGACTCCAGGACAGAGCGGGGAGAGAAGAGGGGGCTCGGGACGGCAGCGAGGCTTCTGGGCCCCTCACCCCCAAGTGCACCCCTTCCCTTTGCCACATTCTGTTTGTCAGAAGTGAATCACTAAGTCAGGTCCACACTTAGGCAGAGTGGATTTCACAGGCAGGAAGACCAGAAGGGATCGCACAGCGTGATGGTCGTGTGACCCCTGGGCTAGGTCCAGGGGTTAGCGCCGGAGCCATGGAACCTGTCCTGCGAAGAGAAGGCTGTGCGTGAAATCATCTGGGTGTGGGGGGAGAGTGCACGCCCGAGAGTGAGCCTGAAGCGAAGGACCCGAGAGTTCTGTGAGGCCAGAGGGTGGGCTGCCTTGTGTGGAGCTGAATGCAAGACGCCTTTGATACTGACGCTGTGACCCAGGGGGTGGACTGTACTTCCCAAGTGCACACCAAGCTCCTCGCTTTGCCCTTGTCCACCCTGCGTCGTAACCGAGTTTTAATCAACAGTGAATGTTTCACACACACAGTACATCTTGTTTTATAGCAAGATAAACTCAGTCTCTTTACAAAACTGGCCTAAGCTGTGAGCGGTTTCCCAGTGGAGCAAGTTAGAAATCATTACAAATGCAGAGAAGCATGACCAGAATGTCCAGCTATCAGAGGGTGGAGATTCTTACACTTCAGCATGCATTTATTTAGTTTTTAAATAAAATTTATGTTGACTTGTAACACAGAGAGAGAGAAATGCACAAATAATAAATGAATTTCCACAAGCCTTATCTTGTAAATATCTTTCAGATTTGAAAAATAGAACATCATCACCCCCAACCTCTCCTTGGCCACCTCTCACTACTAACCCTCCCTTCCCCAGAGATAATGACCATCCTTTCTCCTGTCGTCGTAGAGTAGCTTTGCCCATTTGTAAGTTATGCGAACAGAATCATACAGTCGATGCTGTTTGCATTTGTTTATTTATATTATTTATTTATTTACTTACTTACTTATTTATTTATTTTGCAGGGGTTGCTGGGGATTGAACTCAGGGCCTTGTGCTTCCTAGGCAAGTGCTCTACCACTTGAGCTAAGTCCCATTGTTCTGTGTAGTAACAGCTGGTTTATTTTCACTGCTGTATAGTATTTTGTTAATTAGACCAGTTTATTTATTCATTCTACAGTGACTAATATTTAAATTATTTCCAATTTGGGGAAATTACAAGCAATACTGCTGTGACTATTTATGATTCTACTCTAGGATATATACACATTTCCTCTGGGTCTCTGCCTAAGAGTGGGACACAGAGATTTGGCTTTGAGTGATGGTTAATCTTAATCATGTCAACTTGATTGGTATTACAATTCGCGTCTAGATGTCCCCCCAAAGCCTCCTGTGGTCATAGGTGGGGCTTTTCTGAGGTGGCTGGATCTAGAATGTGTGATGCTGGGATCGATTCGTGGTGCAGTGCTGGGATTCAGGCTGCCCCAGTCTGGATTTGAGTGCTACCCGCCCTAAAGGTGGGCAGCCTGGATAGACTACAACAGACAGAAAGAGGGCTGCTGTTTTTGCTGCTTGTTGCTCACTGCTTGCTACTTGCTGCTTCACTGCTGGCTGCCTTCTGCCTGCTTTGCTTTTCCAGGGCCTGTTTCTCCTCCACGATGCCCCTCTGCTGTGCCACCCTGCCTTGGAGTCAGCTAACTGTGGACTTAAACCTCTACAAACCGTGAGCCAAACTAAACTTTTCCTTCTTTAACTTTGGGTGTTGGGTATTCTGTCTTAGAAAAGGGAAAAGTAACTAAGACAATTGGCTTGGGAGCCTCCTGGTGGATTAGTACAGCACACTTCTGGGTGTGTGTGTGGGTCACGGAGGCACAACTTTGAGGTCTATATCTGGGATCCCTGGCCCCTTCCTCCTTGATACTCTTCCTCTTTTTTATTTTTTAGTTTTTCACTCTTCCCTCTTGTCTGCTTCCTGGGGCAAAGAGATGAGAACTTTGCCCCACCACACCCTTCTGCCATGATGTTTCTGCCTTGGAGCCAGCTAGCCATGGACTGAACACTCTGAAACCTTGCGCCAAGTTAAACCTCTCCTCCTTTAAATCACAGGAGTTGGTTACTTTGTGCCTGCAATGGGAAAGCTGGCTGATACAAGCAGGCACTGGCAGTTTTCCAAGGCAGATGCATTAATTCACACTCCCAGGAGCCATGGTTGTGAGTTCTGTTTGCTCTGCATCTCTGTCCTTGCCAATACTTCATATTCTCAATGTTTTTATGATGCTGCTTCAGAGGATGTGTGGTGATGTCTCATTGAGACTTAACTTTCATTTCCCTAATGACTAATGATGCTGAGCACAGTGTCATGTGATTGGTTTCAAGGTATCTTTTTTTGTAAAGATATCTTACTATTACTTTTGCCCATTTCCCTGTCTCTTACTGCTCTGCTGACTTTATTTATATATTGCGTTACTCTCCTAGGGCAACCACAGCAAAGTGCCACAGACTGGGTGTTCTAAATAACAGAAACGTATTGTCTATCGGTTCCGCAGGCTGCAGGTCTGAGACCAAAGGCCCTGGAGAGACTCTGCTCCATGCGTCTCTCAGCTCCCGGTGTTTGTTGGCACTGCCTGGCATTCTGAGCTCACAGAGCCTGTCTTCATTTATAGTGATGCTCCCTGTCCGCCTCCTCCTTCTACGGGGCACAGTTGTGTGGCCCAGGCCCACTCTGCTCTGCTGAGACTTCATTTTAACTCTGAATCTTCGATGACCATTTCCAAATAAGGTCCCGTCCTGCGGTTCTGGGACTGCAGCTTTGACGCTTGAATTTTGCGTGGACACAGTTTGACCCACAGACTGCACAACCCACAACCTCTTCCTCCGGATGGCGTCTCGCAGCTGCACTCTCCTAAGGGTGCTGTCGTAGGTTAAAGATGCCTGTTGGGTCTTTTCCGTTCTCCCTGCTGGGTGTGTCTCGCCCTTTGCGGTGGAGCTCGGCCTGCCTTCTGACTGCTGAGCCAGTTAAACCCATGAGAGTGGTATCACACCAGCTCTGGGCCCAGCCGTGGAGAGAAAGGGCAGAGCCTCACTTTTCCTGCCTGAGAGACTTGCTCTTGGGACACCAGGCAGGAGACAGCCACAACCCCTGAGCCAGGAGACCTCGCAGGACACCCAACCGCAGCCGGCTCTGGACATCCCGGCCGAGTGACGCTAGGCGACCCCTGGCCACCTAGAGCACAGCAGCTGCCCGGAGAACCACGAGAAGAGTAAACGGGTTGTTCTACGTCAGTACGTCGTGGGGACCAGAAGCTCTGAATGTCACTGTGCTCCCGATCTAGCGACCTTTTTCTTTAGGGTTGGCGCTGGAAATGTTTGCCTACTTCTTCTTCTAGAAGCTATGTTATCTTCTAGAAGCTTTATCGATGGCCTCTTACCTTTTAATCTACATTACCTACACAATTCCGTGTGTGGTGTACTATGATAGTTTTGTGTACAGTATGACGTAATGGGTATTTTTCTGTCCTGTTTAATAATAAAGACACTGTCATGTGCACTATGCAGCACCAATATAGTAGTAATTTAACATCACAAGCAGTTAAAATGAAACTTGAAACACTCATAATTATTATGCTGAGCTTCCCGCGGGTCTCAGGGCAGTGGAGACTGAACCATGAATTCATTTACAGAACACCAAGGGCCAGATTTACACTTAAACGTGCCAGCATCGAAACCAGACCCTGCAGCACACCGCAGAGAGAGGGCCCTGCGTGGTTACAAGCTCTGGGGAGGGATGGACAGCAGATGTGTTGGGTGAATTGTGCTGAGTGTTGAGAGAGAAGTGGAAATGCCACGGTGGGGAGATGACAAGCGCCTATTTAGTCTGCGGCTCAAGGTGCATCGGGGGTCCCTGCCGAGTGATGCATAGGCGATGGATTGGGCTAGAAATGTCTGGGCAGAAGATAATATCACTAGAGCAAGGAAGAGCCCGGAGAACCGGAGGACGTGGGGCGAGACTCTGGGGCTGGGGACCTTCTCAAGAATGAAGTGGACACAGGACGAGACTGCGGGGGCCTGAGGCGTGGCCGAGTCCGGGCTTCGTGGCAGTGGGTGTGTTTGAAGGTTCTGCGCCGGGGAGTGGTGGGATGAGACCTCGGGGTTCTTTTTCTGTTGTATTTTTGAAGGTCACTAAGGCAGCCTTGAAGATGAGACAGAACACATGACATCTCATGGAGGCTCCGAGAAGGACAGTGGCCGGCCCTGAGGTCTGCGGGGGGCCGTGTTGGAGGAGAGCAGCGGGAAAGCAAAGTTGCCCGACCTGGAGGCAGAGTGTGCGAAGGTTGGGGGGCAGAGGGGAGAGAGTGCTGCGTCCCCCACAGAGTGAGAGCTGAGGCGGAGGGACGAGCCGCAGGACTGCCAGCCGCGACTCAGTGGGCGGGGTCAACAGTCTGGGCTAATGGTGAGGTCTCTCAACAGAAACACTTGTAAGTCAGGTTCTAACACCATGTCCTCCGCGTCCCTTTCCAAAGCTTTGGTCACTGTGGTCAACAGCAGCCCCAAAGCATTACATGACAAGTTCTGGAAGTAAGCAATCCATCCATACAGATGGAGCACAGTGCATAATGGCGTGAGGAAACCCTGTGCTGTCGGCACCACTCCATCCTGGACTCGTATCTCCCTACTGTCCACTGTCACCCACCCTGGACTTGTATCCACCCACTGTCCACTGTCACCCACCCAGCGGGACATGTATCCCCCCACTGTCCATGGCACCCACATAGTCCACACCGCCCCACCCGTGCTCACTTAGTGGCTGTCTTGGCCATCAGCTCAGCCACTGTGGTGCCACAGTGCTGTGTTCAAGTGGCCCGGACACAGTAACTGGGGCTAGTGTGTCCAGTGCCTGCGTCACTCACCTCGCTTCATCTGTCACATGGGCACTGCACCATCTTACGTGTCACTAGAGGAAGGGCAAGTACAGTATGATCAGATAGTTTTTTTAATTAGTTCACATCTGCAGCGTGTAGTGATCGCAGTCCTTGTGGGGAATTAGAGCATGTGCCTAGCACATCTTCATTCTTTTCCTGTCCCTTCCCCTCCCCTCTCCCTGCCACCCATCCCTTGGTCCTCTTCCCATTTGAGAAAGATCTCTCTCTCCCTGTTTCCTATTATCTAGCTTTTATTTTACTCTTTGATTTATTTATACTTTGGGTTTCTCTTACATGAGAAACATAGTACATTAGGACAGAGACCACATGCACATCTTTCACGATAGTATATTGTTATAATCTATTTTATTAAGTGTTGTTACTCTCTTCCTGTGCCTGGTTTATAAATTAAACTTTATCATGGACATCTCTTGGGTATAGAGAAAAACACCCTCTGCAGAGGGTTCTGTACTCGCCAAGGCGAGGGCACCTGGGGGCCTGGGAGCTCACCCCGGGACAAGGGGAGATGATGGTACGCATTGACAGCTGATGACATGAGACTGGGGACTCCCAGGGTTCCCATGAATCCAGCACCGTGTCCTGTCAAGGCACAAAAGATTTCAGGGTTTGCTGCTTTCCAGGGCTCCCAGAACTGCTGAGCAGAATGAGGATTGACTTGGTATTTGCACACATCTCCCCCTTGGAGGGTCCAGCTGAGGACCCTCCAAGGGAGTCTGGGAGTGTGGTGGCCGTGTGCACCCCACACTGCTGGCCGCTGGGCCATCCTGCCTAGGGTGGGATCGAAGCACCTCCACGTGGGCCCCTCCCTGTTTTCCAGCCCTGTGTGCCCGGGTAGTGACATTGTGCCTTGTTATGCTCAAGAGGAGTGGCAGCCGCAGCTCTGACGCAGCTGCCTGGGAACACGGCTTCCTCTCTGAGTCATTAGGCCAGGCTCTGCTTTCGAGGGTAGCGTCTGGCATGGTCGCTCCCTCTCCAGGGACGGTGTCGTCTCCACACCCTGGTGCCAGCCTCTGCCTGCTTTGGCTCTCGATGCCCAGAAGTTGAGAGAAATTCTGCAAGAGGTCAGAGGACATGTTTCCAAGGCCAGGTCCTGGGACACCTGGGTTTCGCCCTGTGTGATCTTGGGGGGTCATCTGAGCAGGAAGCAGGAACCCCTGGGGTCCAACCCCACGTCTGCAGGCTGGATCTGGTCCAGGAGCCATTTCCTTCCGCTGGAAGGGTGCTGAGGACACATACAGGGCTTGGCATTTTAAAAAACGAGTGGTCAACAGATGGCAACCTTCAGTTCAGCTTCAACCTTCACTTCCGGATTCCTAACTCCTGTCACAAAATATGAGCATCAGTCAGCCGCACTGCACCACAGTCCCCACAGCCCCTGCTGTGTCCCCACGCTGGGACCGGGCTCCTTCCTGTTATGGTCATCCTGGGGCTGCTGCTTTGCTCCCTGGACCCTGAGTGGGACAGAACTTGCTCCCCTCAACTTGTTTCTGTCAAAAGGGAAAACAGTTCCAGAATGTCTGCTCCAATCCTCCCCATCTCGATCACCATGTCAAACTCAAAACCCTTTGAGGAGGTTTGACCCAAGCCCCAGGGGCCCAGCGTGGGTGAGGTCTATGCCAGCCCTCTGTCCTGGGTGAACCGAGAGGCACAAAGCAGAAGTCTCAATTTCTGCTGGGGTCAAAGTGTCGTTCGAGGTCAGGGAGGGAAAGGCGAATCCTTGCAGCTGACAAAAAGCTTCCAGGAGTGGATGTGAGGCAGCCTGGGCTCCGCAGAGAGGGTGAGGGAGTGAAGAGCCCACCGCCTGGGCCTCAGCACCCAGCTCAGGCAGCAGCCTGGGCGGAGCCTCGGCTGGGGCGGGAGCTGCCTGTGGCTGCCCTGTCCGTCAGTCTGTCCATCTGTACATCTGTCCTAACAGAGAGAAAGGAACGTGCTGAGCACACTCGGAGGCCTGCGAAGCCACTGTCAGGGTAGGAGTTTTCTGGTTTCTCTGAAAAAAGCTCTTCTCTCAAACGCTGTCCTGGGCTGTCTTGCGCTCAGCAAAGCTGCGACCTCCCTTCCTGGTTTCGAGGTGCTGTGGGTGACCCCGGCCTGCGCCCAGCAGGGACCTCTGTGCCGGAGAGAGGGGCAGGGGTCAAGCTGTGCCTGTGGCAAGTGTGCCTGGTGTGCACATGTGGCTGTGCCCGGGCAGACCCTGTGGTCGAGGTGAGGGCACAGGGACCCTGCCTGCTGCACCCCTGGGGTCTCGGGTGTCCTGAACCAGGGGAAGGGCAGGAGTACGGGCGTCCTCGGCTTGGGGCATGGACCCCATGGTGTGGACCTTGTGCAAAGCCACCCTGCCCCGCCTGGCTGAAGTTTGGGGTCCTCACGGGGCCTTGGTCTTAGGACGGAGGCGGGGTACAGGGCCAGGGACACCGCAGACCCCTTCCTTTCACTTTGCAGTCTCCTCTAAGATCAGATCTTTGACCCCGCACTCAGTCCCTGCAGATCACCAGGCACTTAGCGCACAAGCGAGCAGCGTACCTCCAACTTCTGCCCTAGGTTGGAGCCTGCTGTTGCCCTGAGCACCCCCAGGGCTGGGGACCCACTGTCTCACCTCCAAGCACCCTGGAGTCCCGACCTGGGGGCAGGCAGGGGTATCTTCCAGGAGCACAGGGAGCGCGTGCCCTCCACTAAGATGACCTGAGACCCAGGCAAAGCACTCCCCTGAGGACCTGGGGAGAGGGCTGGTGAACTAAAACCCCCACCTCCTTGGATCCAGGTCCTCGGAGCCTCCTGAGACAACACCCAGAAAACGGAGGGCAGGGCTGGGGTCCCCCAGAGTCTACAGTGACACCGCGTCTGTGGGTGCAGCTCTCCTGCCTACCTGGGACACCTGTACCTGGGGACAGTGGCTGGTGAGGAAGGGTCCAGCTCAGACCCTCACCTGTAAACTCTGCCCCACGTGGGGTGCAGGTGAGGGTGACCTGCAGGACACAGAGCTGGGTTCTGGCCCAGAAGCAGCAGTCCACGGCTTAGGAACTGCTGGGGACCTGGAAGAGGTCGTGGGCCCCCACTCTGCACATGGGCATTGGCTGGCGGGTTTGGCTGCAGTACCCCTTACCCACCATGAAAGTGGGGCTGTGTCGGAGGCCCTCACTGGTTGCACGCAGGGAGAGAGGAGGGGAGAACGGCAGAGCTTGCCAGACTCAGCCCACTTGAGCACTGACTGCCGGCACGTCGATCCCAGTGCCAAGCACAGGCCTTTTCCTTTGCTCGTGTCCCTCCTTGTCCCATCCCGTGCCACACAGCTGGTGGCCAGCAGCTCTGCTGAGCATCTGGGGGCTCCTGCTAGGAGTGGCTCATCGCAGCTCTTATGACTGGGGAGAACTCCTGGCGCAGTGTGAGATCTCTTAGGGTGCATCCTTGGCATCTCCCTGCCTGGGTCCCTCCTACGGCTCCAGCCCCAACCTCCTGCCTGGAGCACCCTACTAGGCCTCTCACGATCACACCACAATGTTCCTGAACCCCGCAATCTTCGCATACACTGCGGCTTCCCCAAATCCTCTTCTGCCCAGTCACCCACTGAATGCACACAATCTTTATCTTCAGCATTAAACCTAAGGTTTCCCAGAAGCTGAGTCAAGCTTCTATCTGGCTACACCCTAAGACCAGGCCTCTTCTGTCATGTTCATGCCTCAGGCATCCAGCAAGAGTAGGACCCAGAGAGCTCTCAATAAATGCTTGTTGGATGAAACCGTCTGGTCTAACATTTCTTAGCTTTTCTTTTTTTAATGAGGAGGGGGTGTTGCATCTATTGCTGCAATTCTGATGAAGGCTACGGCCAGCTCCTCCATGCATACAGCATAAAAATCATTCATATGATGTTGCCTACTCTCATCCCTATCTGTGCAGCCTTGTTTGCGGGGCTCTGATCTGTGACCTTCCAGGAATCAGAGGGCTTTGGAGGTGCAGGGACTGTGCATGCAGCAGGGACCAGGGTGCAGGCCACCTGGCAGGGCTCCGTCCGGTTTCCTGCTTCCCTCACCCAGGGCCGAGCACTGGGTAAAGGCTGCCCGTAGCTGGAACACCGATGTCTTGCCTTTGCTCCAGTTCAGTGGCATCCTCAGTGTGACAGGGAGACAAGTCTTCCTAGGCAGAGTTGATAGGAAGACAGGTGGACCACCTTCGGCCACAACGTCTGTTTTAGCTGAAGAGGGTCCTGTGCACCTTGTGCACATCTGAGGCCTTGGACTGCTCTTCGTGGGCCAAGCGGGGAGGTGCTCTGGACCATGGAGCAGGAGGACTGGAGTTTCTTTGTTGCTTTCCTCATTGTTGGGACAAAATACTACTAGCAACTTAAGGGAAGGGAGGGCTTATTTTGTTTCACGCCTCTGTCCAGGATCAGCCAGCACATATGCGCAGGCCCCATCCCCGCGTCATCCTCTGGTGCTGGTGACTGTCAGTCTTCCAGAGGCTGCACCACTTGCCTGGGGCCACAGCCAGAGCTCTGTAGTTGGCATGGGGAGAGCCGGGCTCGGCACCCGGACCTGGGAGCAGCCTGGCTCTCTGCGCAAGCCCGGCTCTCTGCTGACAGCTGTACGGGCTGTGTGAGCCACGCTGGACCGGACCTCTCTGTGCCTCACGGCACTCACCTTCCAGACGGGGCTGGACTTCCTGTGGCAGCTTCCGGTCTCCAGAGAGCATTTCCAAGTGGGACGAAAGGACAGAAGAGGGGCTTCTGCTAAAAATAGGCCTGTCACAGTTTCCAGGGTAAAACACTTGTCCAAGCAGCCGGCTGAGAGCTGCTCAGGCCATGGCATTACAGAGGCGCCTCAGCGTTTTCCCAGGGAGTGTCTCCCCGCCTCCCCACAGACAGCTTTCCAGGGACGTCATGTTTGTGGGAGAAAACACCGATCCCGATTCCCGTCCCGCTCCCCGTCTTTCTTCCACAAGTAAATAGAACTTGTTAGCTGGACGCACTTTTTAATGTGGCTTTTCCCTTTGTGTGAAGCGTCTTCTGTATGTGCCGAGTTTCCTTTGACGTACCTTTCTAGTTTGGGGCTCTGACATCAAGGGACAAGGGGACAGAGGAACATGGTTTGGGGGAGTTTGCTCCTCGGAGGATGAAAGAGCAGGTTTTGGTGCTGAGTTCCTTGCAGTCTGGCCTCAGCTCCATGACGCCAGTTCTGGGGAAGTCCCCCGGTTTCAACCCTCGAGGGCCCAGGTGTGGGGCTGGGTTTCTCTGGGTGCTGTGCTTGCTGGTCGTCCCTCGTGCCCTCTCACACCCCTCTCTGCCATAACCCATATATGAACCGTAAGCCCCTTTGGTCTGAGATGTCTCCCCCCGCCGGGTTCGCTCTGTAAGTAAAGCCTGTCTGCTGCCATGCTGAGGTCGCATGCCATTCTTTCTCCAACTCAGGCCAGGCAGAGCAGGGGTCCTCCCAGGCCAGCTGGAGGAGATGGGGAGACGGGGACAGGGAAGGTCTTATTTCGGGACAAGAGGGCGGCTTCCGGACTCTTGAGCAGCCTGCGGGGTCTCAGCTCAGCAAGCCGGAGGGATCCCGTCCTGGCGGCAGAGGAGTCTGTGGGCTTGGGTGGGGGAAAAGAAACATCTTCATTAATTTTTGAACAATTACAATGTGAGCGACCAGCCACAGCCCGGGTGCTGTGGCCCTGGGGCCAGGATCTCAGCTGCTCCGCGGCTTGACACTGGTGTCATTTACGTCACTCGCAGCTTTGGAACTGCGGCAATTATCCCGCCACGGCTGGCAGTTGCTAATGGATGTGTTAATAAAGAACATATATTGCTACTGTATGCATGCATTTTTTCAAATTTTAATAATTATATTTCAACATTATTGGTTTCCTTTGTAGTCAAGCTATGCGTTTCATTTTATGCATTTGAGAGCCTTGTGAGGAAGGGTCCCTGCGCTTGGCCGTCTGCCCAAGCGCTGAAGGGACAGACGCTCAGGACCGAACGGAAGCTGGTGAACCTTGTGCCCGACCGCACCGCTCTGATCTTCCTGGCCCCGTCTGGTGCGTCTCTGTCTCTCGGCAGGAGATGTTCGGAGCGGCACAGGCACAGACCCTGGGTTCGGGTGGGAGCGTTCCGCGTGCATCCAAGGCAGGTGTTATTGGGCGAGGGGTGTTTCTAATATCGGAGGGGTTTTTTCCAGGTTCTTTATTTGTGCAGGCAATGAATTGCAAGAGTGAATTTAGGGCCTAGAGAGAGTTTATTTAAGTAACAAAAGGGAGACTGGTTTTGCCGGGTGAATGAAATAGCAGGCCGCAGAGGCCGCGGTTAGGGATCTGAAAAGGAGCAGGAGGCCAAGGAGCTCAAGGTAGAGCATGGGTTAGAGAGCAGGGGCAAAGGGGATGGGGTAAGAGAGCAAGAGAGGGAGCTCGTGGTATTTTTCCCATTTATCCAGATTCTGTTCTCCTGAGAGTTTCCTGGTCCTGTGAGAAGAGGGGCAAGTGGATTTTCGCACCTCACACTGACGTCAGGTCAGGCCACTCCCCAGGTCCTGTCCATCTTCCCAGCCAGGCCAAGCCACACCCTGTTCCTACCTCACAGGCACACGTGGAGAGTCATTCATCAGATGCGGGGCAGACTTCGAGGCAGGAGAGGATGTAGACAGCACCTTCGAAGTGGACTCTGAGATGGGGGGACGGGAAGGAAGCAGTCAGGGAGGATGAGAGCCTGCCGGAGGCGTGGGCAGCGTGTGCCCTGCGCCTGTGGTCACTGATCCTCGCCAGTTCCTCACGAGGTCTGACTGCTGTGGTTCCCACTGTCCTGGGGTGCGAAGGAGGCCCCGAGAGGACACACGCTTGCTGGAAGTCACAGAAGCTTAGGTGGAGCCGGAGTTCAGCCCAGACCTGGTGTGTTCTGGGATCAATTCCGCAGCCAACTGCAGAGGACTCGACACCTCCCGGTCCAGGAGGAAAGTGTTTTCTGTCGATCTCTGTTGTCCCCAGGCCCTCTCTGAAGACCTCTGTCCTCAAGCCTCCTGCCCTCCCTCCTTCACATGCACACACCGGCACAGGCACACCCAGGCACACACGCACACAGATCCCGCAGGTGGGCGGATAGGATAGGGTGGAACCGGGCAGAGCAGTGGTGGGAGGCGGAACAGGGTTGTCATCCACCTCTGCCACCTGCCCTGACCATACTGAGCTCTGGTGTCCGTGTCTGGGAAACGTGGGTGATGGTGCTGCCCCAGTTCTTATGGAGATCTCTGCTCACGTGTTGGACTGTGAGTTCCTTAAAGGAAATCACCCACCATTGGTGTGCAGAACCTGGCCGGGGCCTGGGTGATCATTTTAGCTGGGAAGGGAGTTGTACATGACTGAGGAAGGCAAGACTTTCCTTCCATCCAGTCACTGGGCTCTTTGACCTCATGCCTCTTGGCCGTGGAAGTGACTGTGTGGCACGGCTGTGTCTCACCGTGGTGGGGACCCAGCCCCAGGAACCTGGCACTGGCCCTGGTGGGTCTCCGGAAACCCAAGGGAATCCGTGTCAGGCAAGGAGGCAGGCACAAGGAGGTGAGTCTGTGGGGCGGCCTGGGCTGGGGGCTGGGCCTGACCTCAAGCAGGAGGCCAGCTCCAGGGAAACCTCCAGCTGCGCTGCCCACTCCCTGCTGGAGCAGGAAAACCCAGAAGCTAAGCTCCTCCTCCGTGTCCTGCCCGCTGAGTGCAAATCAGTTTCTGCCTTTGAATCTTACTGAACCCCGACCCAGCCCCAAGTCTGTGTGGAGCGCTGCTGTGGTCGGCGTGGTCGCAAGCACCAGGGGTCGGAAACCGAGGGAACACGGTCCTTTGTCACCCGCCGCTCTCCTCTGGACCCCTTGGCATCGCATCCATGTGGAACCAGCCCGCCGCATCCTGCTGCTCCTGCTGCCACTCTGCTGGACGCCCATCCTGAACTGAGAGTTCTAGCGTTCCCATTCCCACCCCGCTTTCCCGGACCCAGGCCTTCCTGAGAGACGTGCTCGGGTGGGACCAGGCCTCAGGCTGCCCATGTAAGCTCAGGTGGGGACACCTGGATTCAGCCCCAGCGCTGCCTCTGTGACTTTGACCAAGCTGCTAAACCTGTCTGAGCTTTTGCTTCCTAATGGACAGAAAACTAAGCAGCAAGCAGGGTGCAGAGTGCTGAAGAGGAGTGAACGGTGATCACGGGCCGCTTGGCCCAGGGCCTCACAGACAACACAGCAGCTCAATAAATAATAACCAAGCAGCTGGCAGTTCTTGGTGGTCTCTTCCTCCCCCCAGCAACAGTTGGTACAGAGCTCTCTGCGCACCTTCCACACGCCAAGTCCTGTGTTATGGACAGCATCCTAGCGGGCCCCGAAAGCCGCCTGTTACTCCGCGGTGCAGGAGGGGGCCTGAGGGTGACTGCCCTTGCGAAGGTGTCCTGGCTCCTCCCCATCCTCCTCCTGGGTCCCCGCCCACTGCAGATCTCTGTTGCAATTACCCTCCCATGTCAACAAGATCTCTGGGAGATGTAGCAGCTTCGTAGGGTTTGGGAGGAGGAGCTCTGGTTTACAAAGTGTGAGCACGAGTGTGTGCGTGACCATCCCCAAGGGCTGGTGCCCGGGGTCCGGTCGGGGTCTGCCACTCTTTCCTGTCATATCTGCTGCTTTCTGACCTGTGCTTCAGAGGAGGCACGGGGGTGTGGGCGGGGTCTGGGCAGACTTTCAGCTGCAGTCTTGGCCCAGGGAAGCTTGGGGCTTGCAGCTGCCGGGAGGGCCTTGGGCTGGCACGGACTGTCCCTGAGGACCCCGGCAGCGGCCCCTTCCGATGGGGAAGTCACTCGTGGGCCACCCAAGGCCGAGCCGAGCCGCATACCACCTCCCTGCCCTGCCTGGTGAATGATGGAGAGGCAGCATGAATCTGTAACTGGAAACCTTTGCCTCTGACCTGAACGCAGACCTGTGTAATGGGAATTTTGACGCAGCTAGATCTGGAAAGAGCTTTGTATATAGAATTGGTGTCTTCTACACCTACTGCTCTGCTGCTATCCTGTTAAATGGCAATTAAACACCCACGCTTTCTTGGGGCTCTCCGAGATTATTTGAAAAGTAATTGTGATTTATGGATTACATAGTTTTAAATTAATTAGAAAGTCCCCGAATTTTTCAGTATATTCCTTCACAAATAAATCCATCTTATTTATAGACCTATTGTATTCCCTGAAAATATCATTTTAATTTAATAATCATCTGATATTTAAGAGGCCTGGCTGGCCATGGAGCTTAGAGCAATACTCTGTCCTTTCCCTGGTTCCTTCTGTTTGGGGCAGGTGGCATCATAGACAGCCACAGGAGGACCCTAAGGCAGAGACACTGTGGTCAGGAGTGTGAACTCTGGCCTCAGTTTGAATTCTTTTTTTTTGGTGCTGGGAATCGAACTCAGGGCCTTGTGCTCGCAAGGGAAGCACTCTCACCACTGAGCTAAATTCCCAGCCCCTCTCAGTTTGAATTCTGACCCAGGCTGTCTGGGTTTGTGTTCCTGAACTTGTCAAAATAGCACCTAAGTTAACATGATCACCGTGAAACTGAGTAAGTCACCATTTGTGCGATACAAGACAGGACCTAGCTAGTAACGATCATTATTACAATTGTGTGAGCATTTGCTGGTATTATTTTCAAGCCTCAGTTTTCTGATCTATAACGGTTATGGCAGGGAGTAAAAACCTTAGGTTGTGAGTTTTTGGCACTTGATGGTGGGGCCTGCTCGGTGACTCCCTTCTAAGGAAGGCTGTTGCTTCCGTTATTGTGCGGACTGAATTCTCCCGTGATGAGGAAGCGGGGCTCACGGAGCTCAACCGGACCTGCCCAGGGGACAGGGCCGAGAGAGTGGGTGCCTGCCGGGAGGTGGTGAGGGAGCTGGGGAGGAGTCTGCTGAGGTCCCAGACAGAGCTGAGGGTGCCGGAGCGGTGGCCCTGCTGGAGACAGGACTGCGCCTGCAGAGGCACGCTGGCGCTGTGTGCGAGGAATGCGCTTCTCCTTGGTGTTTTCTCTGGAGACTGCAGCGAAGGCTTGGGTGCCTTCCAGTCAGCTATTTTCTACTTAACAGCTGTGTCTTTGAACAACACTGAACTCAACCCAGCTGGAAGCAGCCATCTCCACCTCGTCAGCAGAGAAGCCGGGATAGCACAGTCCCCAGTGCCCAGCAGGGATGAGCAGGTGGGTGCAGGGAGTGCACCCCGATGTCACAGCTGTGGTGCCCCGTCCTGCCTGGAGCCAGAGGTGGCAAGCAGAGGTCGCCCACAGGAGTGTGAGCAGCTCCCCTGCGTGCACGGTCACAGCCAAACTGGGGACACCACCGTGTTTTCCAAGAAGCCACCCTGTGGCGTCCTCCAGGGTCACATGCAGATGAGGGTCAGCAGCGGGAGGGCCCGAAGGAAAAGCACCGGGTTGGGGCTGGGAGGCAGCGTCAGACCCGGCCATGCTGTGTGGCTGGGCTGTCCTGGGACCTCCTGTTCTGTCGACCAGAGGACGCTGGCCAGACTCCTGTCTCGTATTTCTCCCCCGCAGCAGGATGCGCTGCTGCCCTGGAGGGCCCCGAGCTGGCGTCTGCAGGAGGAGCGGTGGACGGCTGTCGGTGAAGTCTGCCCACGCCGTGTCCGGGTGCCAGCCCCAGCATGCTGCCTTGAGGCTCTGTGGAGTGCTGGAAACGTGGGTGCGAGTTTGGACAATGCTTTCTTCCGTGACTTCACCCAGTGTCTCGGCTCACGTTCCAGGGTGATTCTAGACCACAGTATCTGCGACTGGTAATTTATGACAATCAGAAATGTGTCTGGCTCCTGACTCTGAAGGCTCAGAAGTCTGAGAATTTGATGCTGGTGTCTGGTAAGGGCCCATGTGCCGTGTCGTCCGTGCTAGGAGCGAGAGAGGCGGAGCAAGAGAGGACGAGGCCCTGGTTTGTGATGACCCACTCCTGACGACACCCCTGCACAATGGCGACATGGGTCTGTCCCTGCCAGCTTTTTCCCTCTTCACAGACTGGACTTGCAGAGGGCTGGGCAGATGCTGTGAAACGCTAACACTGGGCTTCCAGCCCCAGAGAAGTCTGCAAACCTCCCTGGCTCCCGAGAGACCCCAGATCGCCGTGCAGGCTCACTTCGGCAGAAGCCGACTTTCCTGAGCACGTGGCTTTGTACACGGGGCCAAGAACAGCCTCCCTCCCGACCCAGAAGACGGATGCCGCAGCCTGCGCTAGCACCTACAGCTCACGCTGGGACTCAGGCTGGTGCCTGAGTGGCTTCCGCTGGCTTCTGACCAGGCACAGTAGTGCTGTCCCACCGCAGAGGTGTCTGTCCCTACCCCTGGAGGTGCTGGCGCCCTGGGCCTGGAAGGAGAAGGAGCAGCTGGATTCCTGGGGAACACGTGCTCGATCGTGGTTCCCAGGTGTCTTGGCTGTGACCCGCTTCAGCAGAGCAGAAGACCCCACAGTCCACTGACTGCTCACTCCCACGCTCCAGTGGGAAATAACTCTGTAATAAAGGATTCAAGGGGAAGAGAGAAATAATCAAAGCTGCAGTGCGGCAAGCAGCAGGACACAGTCTGCAGAAACTCCACCAGCACCTTAGAAGTGACAGGAGCGAATAGAGTAGAAGCCGTCGAAAGCACAAGGCTGGTTCCGCACTCTGGCAGCCCAGGGTCAGCGTCGCCAGCAGCAGGACGAGTGCAGGCATGTGTGTGAGAGGCCCTCTGACCCTCAGCTGGGGAGGGCCGGGCACTGTGGGTGCCAGTGCCGACGTGGGGAGGGGGTGCCACAGGAGGAAAGCGGCCCAGACGCAGGAAGCGTGCTCACGAGCTGCCGCGGGCTGGAGGAGGCGTGACAAAGCTTCGGCACTAACAGCACCACGCCTTTCCTGAGGACAGCGGGATTCCACAGCTGGCCCGTGCAGCACAGGGGGTCCGCAGTGCTGTGAGGGACCACGGAGGCCACCTTTGTGGAACAGAGAACTAACACTCTGTGGACCCCACCATGGACGGGGGCTTCCTCAGCAACTTGCCTGTGATGCTCCTAGTTCTGATAAAAATGAGATTCTACCGGGTATGGTGGCACACACCTGTAGTCCTAGCACTTGGGAGGCAGAGGCAGGAAGATTGCTGTGAGTTCGAGGCCAGCCTGGACTACAAAGTGAGACCCTGTCACTTGCCTAGAAGAACTGAAGAAACATACGCATTTAGGGTCCATCGGTGGCTCTTCTGGAAACACTTCCTTCTTTCCTATGGGGTGAGGACTCTGCTTTGAGAATCACAGACTCGAAGAACTGAGGACAAGAGCAGGGGCATTTCCAGCCCCACCGAGAGACCCCAGGGCCCCAGGGGATGCCCAAGAGGAGCAAGGCTTGATTCGCACTATCCCGGAGCCTCCAGTCCAGCAAGAGGCACTGGGTGATTATACGGCGGCCAAGGGATGTGACAGGACAGGGGAGGCCCCCAATGTCCAGGCAGGTCTGTGTTCCCAGGGAGGTACTCCCAGGAGGCGTGGCGCCTTTAGGAGGTGGGGCCTTAGGGGAGGTTTCGAGGTCTTTTAAGAGCTAAAAGTATAAAATTCGTAGAAGAAAATAGGGGAATCTTCACGATGCTGAGTTTGGCACCAAATTCATGGTTGTGACGCTAAAGCACAGGTGTCAAAACGAAACACGATTAGGTGAACTCCATTAACACTCACAATCTTCGTACATGGAGGATGGGCAGGCCTAAGGGCTTTTCTCACTCTGGAGGCTGGTGCTGCCTCTGTCCCGGCACAGCCGTCTTGGCTGGACCCCTGGGGCGACGGGGACACCATCCTTCCATCCTGTTGCCGACCTCGCGAAGGAGCCCAGAGCTTTCTGGGGTCTGCTGTGGGCCACCCCGTGAGGCCCAGGAGAGGTGCTGTGTGGAGTCCCTGTAGCCTCGCACCTGCCCCCACACCTGCGTGCACCCGCCAGGCCCCAGGAGCCCTTGGCCGTGCCCCTCCCGGGCCCCAGGGAGCCAGAGCCCGGACAGCAATCCGGCTGTCCCCACAGGTACTTCCTCACTTTTCCTGCCAGAGCTGGCTGCGTTTGGCCTTCAAGGGCAGCAGACTGACAGAGAGCAGCAAGCGCAGCTGCCGGCCTGGCCCTGGAATTCTGGGGTCCTTGTGCCCACCCTGCCCCCGCGCCCGCCTTGTAGATTTGGATCGCTTAACCATCAGAGGTATCCTGCAGTCCTGGCACCCCAGGGGCGGTGGGAGGAGAGCCAGGGAGAGAACTCACCCCAAGGCTTCAGCCCAGGTGAGTGGCCGCGTCCCATCCAGGACTCTGAGAAGCACGCAGGCTGCAGGGTGAGGAGCGAACACCAGAGGCTCCAGACAGGGAGAAGGCAGGAAGGACCGCGTGCTGTCTGGGTGTCTGTAGCCGCATCTGGAGGGCAGCTCTGGGAAGTAACTTTCCTGCAGAGGATGTGGGTGGCTCCTCCTCTCCGTGGACCCAGCCGGAGCGACGGAGCAGCCGGTCCTTTCTGACCCTGCCCACCTGCTCTTGGGAGCAAGAAGGAAGCCAGGGTTTGCTTTCCCAGCAAGGTCACGGATCACCTGACCAAGTCCTCTCGCAGCTGGGCAGCAGACACTGCTGGCTCTGTGGGCGGGGACCGTCCTTCCCTCTCGGGCTGTGCAGGAGGACGCACCCCCACCCCCAGGAAGCGTGCGCAGCCTTCCTCCGATCGCTGCCTCTGCCCTCCAGATGCGGCTGCTGCAATGCAGGCAGGAAGGACAGACCCTCACGGGAAAGTGAGTGGGGTTAGTGAGCGGTGTGTGCGCTTTAGTAAGCTGAGTTATCTCTGTGCCTGGGTCAGCGGGAAGTGAGCGGCTCGGAGCAGCGCAGCTGGACCTTGTGAGGCGTGCTCAAGCCTCAGCCCTCCGGGTGGCAGCGGCTGGCGGCTCCCTCATCCCAGCGCAGGAGTGGGCTCCGCTTGGCGGCCAGGGGCCTGGCTGGGCGCAGCCAGCTCTGCTCATCCGGCAGGATCCATCCAGGTAGGGTCGGGGGGCTTCCTCTCTGTATCCCCGGGGAAGTATTTGTCTTTGCAAGCCATCGTCATGCTGGGTCAGCGGGTGGCGGGCGGTGAGCTACCTCGGAAACAGTTGACTTTTCGAGGTTGAATTCTCCAGGAATTCTCATGGTAACGAGGCTGTGCATCCAGCCAAGCTCTCTTTTCAAGGAAATCCAAGGTGCTGTTTATTTTGGCATGCAGCCTGTTCTGGGATGGAATAGAGCATTTTTATTATTGCAGAATAAAGAAGGGTTTGAAGAGAACAAAAATGCAGAACCAGGTTTTGGTTTCGGGGTGAAGGAAGGGACCATCTCTTTATATTTAGACTTGAGTTGAAAATGGCAAAATAAAAGGAATAAATGTGGGGGCGGTTCTGGGGGTGGCAGGCTGTCCTCAGGGACTCCGCCCTGGGCACGGAGTGCGGCCCCTGGACCCACGTCCGCTGCGGCCTGGGAGATCCACATGGACCTGACTGTTGCCCAGTGGTGATCACGTTGGTGGATTTGAACAGGCAGCCTCAGTCCCCTCCTCCTCAGCACCTTGTGGGATCTGAGCAGCCCCATACAGCCCTGGAGTCACACAAGCCCTCATGCCCCTACTGGCCGGGAAACAGAGCCTCTCGTGCCTCAGTTTCCTCATTTGCAACTCAGATCTGTTTCCTGGGATTGTCTGGTGAGGGCAAATGAGCAACTACAGCCGCACCTGGCTCCCTGAGTCAGTGCTCAGCCCCTGTTAATGTCTCCCCGGGGGACCTGTCTGAAGGTGGATTGTTTGATTCTCCAGACTGAGCGTCTGCTACATTTTTAACGCAGGGAGTTGGACAGGAATGACTCTTGCAAGAATTCTGACCTTCATGAGCTTACAGATTCGCACAGGAGGAGAGTGGGAGAGCAGAGCTGCACATGCTCAAAGCCCCTAGAGTACCACGAGCTAGGGGGGACACTGGGGCCCAACGGGGGTCCTCACCCAGGACAGGACGCAGGAAGTGGGAATCCCCGAGACCCCAGGTGCTCAGGCGTGGGGTTGGGCGCTGCCACGTGGAATCTGAGTCACAGCTTGGAGCACCCCAGAGGGCCGCAGACTCTGCTCTTGGGGACTGTGCAGCGGTGCTGCCGCCCCGGCTGCTGCATTGCCTTGTGGCGCGTGTCCACGGCAGTTGTTCTGGTTCTCCTTCTCACCCGCCCGTTGTGTGGAGCCCTCAGTGGACTCCAGCGTCCCGAGCGAGGGGAGGGCCTGGGGAGAGCAGTCTCGGGTGTGGTGGAGGAGCTGGCTGGGACCATCCTTGTCCCTCCTTGTTCTTCCCGCCCTTCAGCCCCCACGTGAGCAGCCCGCCTCAGGGTGCCGGGCTGTCAGCACCCCTGCTGCCCGCGGCCTGGATGATTAGTGTCAGTAACGTCCAAGTCAGACGGGCCTGGCAGCCCCACCCGGAGCTCCTGATGAACGGGACCCCACGTCCACTGGGTGAGGAGCTAAAGTCACAGGGCTCTGACGGGCAGGCGGAGTCCCTAGCTCCAGCCCACAGAGTGAGTGCGGCCCAACGGTGGCTCTGGTCAGGGCCCAGCAGGGCCTGGGTCCGGCCCTGCAGGCGCAGAGCCCTCTCACAGGCGCAGAGCCCTCCCACAGGCCAGGCAGGGCTCGAGCAGCCCGAAGGAACAGAGAGAGAAGTGTGGGTCCGAGATACTCCCCCTCAAGGAGAGTTAGGCGGGGCATGGTGGCCCACACCTGTAGTCCTGGCACTCAGGAGGCTGAGGCAGGAGGATGGCCATCAGTTCAAGGCCAGCCTACACTGCATAGTAAGTTCAAGGCATGCCAGGACTGCATGGCAGTCCTTGTCTCAAAAGACAAAAAAAAGGGTTGGGGATTTAGCTCAGTGGTAGAGTGTTTGCCTAGCAAGCACAAGGCCCAGAGTTTGATCCCTGGCACCCCCCATCCTAAAAAAAGATTAAAAAAAAAAAAAGAAAAAAAAAGGAGAACAACAGTCAGTCCTGGCAGCAGGGAGTGAAGAGTGGTCCAGGTGGTCAGGTGTCTACAGCTCACCTCTGTTCCCTCACAGACTTGGAGACGGCTGGACCAGACACATTCGGCTCCAACACCTGAGCAGCCTGCTCCACTCAGCCTCAGCCTCCCCACCTGCAAATGGGAAGTCGGCTGTGCTGAGGGCTCCGGACCCCGAGGCTGGGGATGCTGTGGGGTGAGGAGGGGGTGTAGGAGGAGGAGGAGAGGCTGGGCTGCTGGGCCGGGCAAGGGGCGCAGCCCTGGACACTCCAAGCCCCCTGCCCGCAGGCCCCCTGGGCAGACCTCACACGGGCACCGAGAAGGGGAGCCCCCGCCCAGGCGGCCCTCTCCACCACAGGGACTGGGGCGGGCACTGTCCCCGCTCCTCCACACTTGCCTCCGGCTCTCCAGACCCCCACCTCCTTCTCCACCGCTCTGTGCTCCCCCAAACCTAAGTGCTTGCCGGGCACATAGCCTGGAGGGTGGCATGTGCCTTTGTTGGCATGCCTCCTGCCCACGTGCTGCCTTAGGCTCCCCGGGCTATAAAGCTGGCTGAAAGAGGTTTCTTGAACTTGTGCCCCGTGCGCTGCTGTCTAGAGTCCCTCTCCTGCTCAGCAGCCTGACGCCGTTGTTCTCCAGGCCCTTCCTCACTTCCCTCTGACAACTCAGCTGGGCACTGCCCCCCCGCCTCTCTCCCCCTCCCCTCTCCTTCCCTCCCTCCCTCTCGGTTTCCAGGCCTCTCCCTCTTCACCTGGAGCTGTCTTCAGGCAATCGGGATTCCTGAGATTGCCCTGGGGTGTGTGGCCTTGTGACCACACTGCCAGTTCTCTGTGATCGAGCCTCGGGGCGAGCCAGGCTGTTTGCCTGGGATGGGACTGCGGGGCAGGATGCCGTCTGTGGGGCCACCGGTGCTCTGCTGCCCCCTGGGCGACGCTGCCCGCTCTGTCCCAGCTGGAAGGTCGAGGACTCCCCACGTCCCCAGTGTCGGGGAAGAGCACTGTGTGGTCGGCAGGTCCCAGGCCTGGCTCTGGCTCCGTCACTGGTGTGCTAAGAGACCTGCACAGAGCCGCTTCTCAGCCCAGTTTGTGCTCTGCCACTGCTCCCGCCAGTGACCCGTGAGGACGCCCAGTGCCGGGCATCTGCGCTCCTTCCGAGGGCTGAGAGCTCCCTGGAGAGCGGCCGGGCTGGGCTGACTTTCCTGGTGCTGTGTTTCCTCAGCTTGTGCTGCTTTAACTCTAACGGGACAGGCATGGTGGTGTACACCTGTGATCTCAGCCCTTGGGAGGCTGAGGCAGGAGGATAGCGGTGAATGAGAGGACAGATTGTCTCAAAAAACAAACAAACAGCAACAAAAGACTCTAATGGGATGCCCTGTTTCTTTCTCCTTCTTTTCAGATTCTCCAGGAATCCCATAGACGCAGCAGTTGAAGGGTGCCCGGGAGATGGAAGGTCGTGCCCCCAAGATGGAGAATCCAGGGGGTAGGCAGCGTCTCTGGGCCCAGTGTGAAGGGAGCACAGGAGCAGCAGGGACGTGGTCCCCAGGCAGGTGGTGCTGGAGGGCACGACACTGGGTCCAGCGACGAACTCCGACAGATGGGGAAGGGAAATGAGGTTCTAGGAGCTGCAGAGCCCTGGACTGTGGCCCCCGGGACAGGCGCAGTGTGGCGACAGAGCCTCCATTCACACCTGTGTGACTCACGTGTCATTTGGCGGCTCTGAGCGTCTGGCAGGCCCTGCAGACGTCTTGTGACTAAAGTCAGTGCTGTCTCTGAGGTTCTGTGGTTGCCAGGCCACTGCTCCAGCCTGGGCTGTCACAACGTCGTCTGGGTGGGGCTGCGTGGTTCGAACGGCCTTACTCAGGGTGGCTTGGCCGTGTCCCTGTCACACAAGGGCCTGCTGGGGCACACTGCACACAGCCAGAGCAGGCAAAGCAGCCCCACAGGAAGGTGGTGGCAGGGCGCATGGGGGTGGGGGACCCTGCGGCCATCGTGCAGCCTGTGTCTGGCACTCCGCTGCCCCCAGCATGAGCGCTGCTCCTGGGGATCGCACAGGAAGTTGCTAAGTACTAGCTATCCATGCAGGCTCCGGTGTCTCCTCCCAGGACACTTGTTGAAGGTCACAGTTCAGACCCCTGAGGACACGTCAGGGCCTGGGAGCCTGTCATTCCCGTCACATCCCGTGGCCCTGTCTGGCGCAGGCCGAAGGGACTAGTGGTCAGCACAGCTCCACCCACCTTCTCAGAAAACTGCTGGCGGCAGTGCCACCCCTAGGGCCGGGCACCCCCACCTGTCACCCTGCCCCTCACCCACTGTAGCCAGGAAGGGTGGCTGCCCTCCCTCTCCTGCCGCCATCTGAGCCTTCCCTCCATTCCTGTTCTTTCCGACTCTCTTTGGCCACTTTATCCTCATCTATTTCCTTCAAGGACTTGGGTGTAGACAATGAACTTCCTGTCTTGCTTTAGTGTCTGATGACTCGCTCACCTGCCAGCTGCACTCCGTCCTCAAGCAGAGAACTGCCCATCCCTCCTGTCCCCTCTGAGGTCTGCGTCACCGATGGCTCTGCCTTCCCAGCGGGACCCGCGGGGCAGTCGGGCAGCCCAAGCCTCCGTCCCTGGCTTGCTTCTTCTCCCCGGCTCACCTCCATGTCTCCAGTTACCTCTTGGTTCCCTTCCCTCTGAGGCTGTGTTCTCTCAGGGTGCAGTAGTCCAGAGGAAGGTCCCTCGGAACCACCTGCGCCCCACCTCAGGTCCTCCGAGACCCGCTCCACAGCACTTCCCAGCAGGCTTGAACCAACAAGTCTGATCTGATCGGAACCTCGGTTTGAGCCAGAGGGTTCTTTTGATGATCCTCTCTGGACTGGCTACCCAAATCCCGAGCTCCCACGCGCCTGTGTCAGGGGGAGTGTGGGTGTCCCATGCCATCACCAAGCTCCCGATCGAGGTTACATCCCCCGGCAGGGAGAAAGAGCAGGCACACGAGTGACATGCAGTGGGCAGCGTGGTGCCCATCTCAGAGTGAATGTCTGACAGTGTGTGTGTGTGTCCGCGCGCGCGTGTGCTGCTGGGGAACGCACTGGTCATGCTCTGCCCTCAAAGGCCACCCCATCCCGGCCACCCTGAGGAATTCCTGCTCTTGGCTATCCTGCCAGCGATGCTGTCCCTGCATCTGAGCTGTGCCTGCTCCAGGTGGCCAGGAGCTTGGGCATGGCCACTGCAGGAAGGCAGTGAGCAGAGGGCAGCGCAGTGCCCCGAGGAGCGTGGCCACCTCTGGCTTAAACCTGTTCCCCGCTTGGCTTCACACCAGAGGCCCTTGGCCGGCATGACCTGCCTGTAATGCAGGGGGCTCCTGAGGACCCACAAGCGGGGAGCACCCACCGTCCACCCACGGATGGTGCCCTGTGCTTCTGGGAAGGGTGGAGGCTGTGGTGAGGGGAGCATGCTGGAGCTCGGAGTGCTGGGCAGCACTCACTTTTCACCCTGGCTGCTTGAAGCCCACAGGGCCCACGTACTACTCACACGGGTGCCTGTCCGGTCCCTGCTACGCAGGTGACGTGGTGCCAGCGGGCCGCGGACGGACCCGGCAGCGGGCGGCAGGCTCAGCCCCATGTCGCTGGGCTCTGTGTCCTCCCAAGACAGACCCGCAGGCCCCTGAGCACAGGGAGTGTCATCTGGGCACACTGGGGTGGAGAAGCCAGCCCAGAGTGCTGTGCCGGGCAGGCCGCCGTGTGAGCCTTCTTTTACCTGTCCTTCTCCTTCCCTGCCCTCAGTTCTTTCACCTCGGCCACGTCAGCAGCCCGCTGCCCCCCCGCCCTGCTGCCCCTTCTTCTGGTCCTGTGCAGGACACTCCTTTCGTGATCACACTGACCACACTGCTCCCTGGTGAAGGCCCTGGTGGCTCCTCAGCCCCGGCCATGCGCCCCACGCTCAGGAACCCTGGGTCAGAGTGTGGTCCACAAGGCCCCGTCTTGCACCTGCTGACATCTCCCGAGTGTATCTGTCCTGTCCCTCTGTTGCTGCACCACAACCCATGGCAGCTTAGTGGCTCTCCACAGAAATTCACTATTACCACAGGTTCCGCCGAGCAGCGCTTGCCTGGGGACACCTATAGCCCAAATTAGGTGATGGCTGGTCACTCTCTTTTGGGAGGGTGGGGCCGAGACCAGGTCTTGCTTTGTAGTCCAGGCTGGACTTGAACTCACAGCAATCCTCCTGACTCAGCCTCCCAAATGCTGGGGTGACAGGCGTGCACCACCACACCCAGCAGCTCATCACTCTTTTACCCATGCCTAGTGTGAGCTGGCCTGGGGCTGGGAGCATCACTCACCCTGTGTGTGACCTCTTGGGGCTGTGGGGGCCTCCCCACAGCACGGTAGTCACAGGGAGTGGGGCTTCTTATGTGGTAGCTGGCTCCCCTGGGTGAGCATTTGGGGAGCCAGGGAAGCCACAGGTTCCTAGCATGTCCCAACCTCGAGATCCTAAGGGCCACTGCCACCGTGTTGCTTGGTCCCTGATCCAAAGCCCTGGACACAGCCTTCGTCTCAATGTGGCACCAGCTTGCATGCCTAAAGGGATGGGACTATGGTGCTGTCCCAGAGACAAACTGCTACCGCGCTTTCAACTTCTCAATCTCCTGGCACATTCCTGCTTGCTCATTTAACACCCCATCCTGTGTGACTCGTGTGATTTCATCCATCCCCTGCTGAGGCAAGCTTAGGCTTGGTCCAAGAAAACACTTCCCGAGAAGCTGGACAGACAGTTCAGGGACAGAAGACCACTGAGCACAGGCCTGTCGCCGCCCTGGTCACACCGCACACTGTTGCTGGCCCCTCTCTGGCTCGATTGGAGTCGTACCCACCTCGTCTCTGTGTCTGAGGGAATCTCGCTGAGCACCCGACCCGGGCACGCAGTAAGGAGTGGCAGAGGTGGAGAATTGAGCTACTTTGTGATTCTGCACCCAGAATCAAATGATCCTTCCACCACAAAGCCCCTCCGCACGGGCAGCAGAGTCGATTTCCAGGGTGGGCCTCAGTTCTGTGTATTCTGGTTTCCACAAAGACAGTAACTATAACAGTGAATGTGTATTGGATGGTGAATGTTGCCATGTGCCAGGCGTTGTTCTAGGAACCTTGTGTTCATTATTAATTAATTCAGCCTCATAATAACCTCGTCTTGTGAGTTACTGTAGCCTAGTTCAGAAGAAGTGATGCAGGAATGCAGGGCAACTTCCCCAAGTCGCAGAGCGGGGACTCGGACCAGGTTCCAGAATCTGGGTTCCTAAGCTCTTCTGGGCTCAGCTTTCTCCGAGCATGTCAGCAGAGTGTCACAGAGGCAATACGGATGTCACTTGAGGGACACGGAAGGGACGAGACTGACACCTGAGGAAGAAGAGCTTGGAGACAAGTCCCCAGAGGTTCTGAATGTCTCCTGTGCGATCAGGAGGTGACACTGCCAGAGACCCAGGCTGAGGGTTCCCATCCCCACGTCCCCACGTCCCCAGGTCCCCACGTCCCCAGGTCCCCACGTCCCCAGGTCCCCACATCCCCAGGATCAGGCTGTGCCAAGCGGTTCTGGGGTCCACACGTGCTGAAGGATGCCCACTCTGTCCCCTCTGACACTCACTGGCCCGTCTCCCTCACCACCCTTTTTCCTTGGCGTGGACTTTTGGAAGTGGAATTCCACAGGACCTCGGCCCACATGGTCTCTGCTCCAGCATTGGAGGAAGCTTAAATAATGAAGAAGGCATAGCTCCCTGAGTTCTCCAGCTTCAGCAAGATTTACTGGTAGCTATTTGAGTAACGCTGAGAAAATCTGTGTTTCATCCTTCCAGACCCACCTGAGCCACAGTTGCAGATTAGTACCTAGTTTGGCCAGTTCCTAACAGCTGCAGCTCAGTGGGGGCGTGAGTCAAACCGTCACTGGTAAATGCACAGGATTTAGCACCACGCCTGCCCAGAGAGGCCAGAAGACGCTTAGTGCCTGAGCATAACTCAGCCCAGAACATGGAGAAGTCTCGAGCGACAGAGCGCTGTGTCAGAGCTCCAGCTTCGTAGCCACCTCCTTAGCCTGTAATTCTTGTTTGCTCCCTGCTTCTCCTTCCTAAAAAATGTTCTATTTGTGTGTATTTGTGATGCATAATTACATTCACTTGGGGGTTTGATAGGTACACATTTACTCCCATCCTTCTCTCCCCTCCTTCCCTGCTCCACTCTCCCCATACTCAGTCTGCTTCCCATTGCCAAAGCTCAACCTCCCTATTTCCCACCATCTCGCCTGGATTTCCTCGATAAGTTATCCATACTTTGGGTTTCTCACACAGCAGAGGCCATGCAATACTGAACCTTCTGTGTCTGTTGTTTTCACTGTGTGCGTTCCTTGTGTCTCCCAGCCCAGGACCAGCCCTCGCAAGGGGATGAGGAGGACTCCCCGAAGAGCCACCTGTACTCCGTGGAGACACCGTACGGCTTCCACTTGGACCTCGACTTCCTCAAGTACGTGGACGACATTGAGAAGGGCAACACCATCAAGAGGGTTCCGATCCACAGGAGAGCCAAGCAGGCCAAGTTCAGCACTTTGCCCCGAAACTTCAGTCTCCTCGACAGCGGGGTGCGCCCCCAGGCCACCCTTCTCCAGCAACACTGGTCCCGGGCAGTGCCCAAGAAGGTGTCCCTGGGGCCACAGGAGCAGACCCGGCCTCTACCATCTTGGAGCAGCACTCCCCAGACCTGGACCGGGGGCAGTGAGCTGAGCCATCCCAGGAAGGCCCTGCTGGCTGAGGCTGCTGGGCAGTGGGAGGACATGCCACCTGGCTGTGGCAGTACCCGGCCCCAGCTCCTGCGGGCCTCCAGCATGCCAGCCACACTGCCGCCCAACAGGGCCTCAGAGGGGCCCCCTGAGCCCTCGGCGGCCCCTCCACTCCAGGACACAAGCGGCACCTGGGACGGCACCTTCAGGCCCGTGGAGGGGCCTTCAGATCCTCCCAGCCCTGGCCCAGGAGCGTCAGCTGCCGAGACAGCCAAGGAGCCGGGGGACTGGGTGGCGGGGGTCCCCAAGAAGGCTGGGCCCCTAGCCGGGGAGGCACAGGCTCTGGATTGCCAGTCTCCCCCAGGCCTTCCTCCTTCCTTCCAGGACATTCCTGTGGTCCCGGAGGACACAGGGGATGAAGGCCAGACCCGGGGCGCACAGGTGGCGTCCACGCCCGGCTCCTCCACCCCGAGCCCCCCACCTCTGCCGTCGCTGGTCCTCGAGAGTGAACTGACCCTGGCGGAGGAGATCGAGCTGAGCATCAGCGAGCTCCCCCCTCCACCACCACCTCCAGAGGCAGCTGTGCGGAGCATTGGTGTGCAGGTCACGGAAGAGGCCCTGGGCTTGGACGGCAGCCTGGGCCGGCAGCTCTCGGCCCTGCAGGATAAGCTGGCCGGCTGTACCCAGGAGCTGGCTGGGGTCAGGGCTGCCCTGGAGGCTAGGGAGCAGAGGATTCTCGAGCTGGAGGCTGCGGTGGCCCAGCTGGAGGAGAAGCTCAGCCAGGACACCCAGGATACCCAGGGCCGCACGGATGCCGCGGTGAGCACGGACCCTCCACACGGCCTGTGCTGGGTGGAGACCTGCGACAAGGGCGTTGGGGTCACCCTTCTGAGCCCTGCAGACTCTGGAAGCCGGGGAGCCCTGGGCGGGGACGGCAGCCTCCTCTGGGTGACAGACAGTGCCCCGCCGCGGGACCAGCGCCCAGCCCAGCTGTCCCTGCCATGGGGATCCGGTGCTGTCCTCACCTCCCCTGTACGTGGCTGCCTGTCCATGGAGCTGAGGATCGAGGAGCCGGCCAGCTCGGGGCCGGAGGAGGATGAAGGTCCAGCTGTAGAGGGCGCCTCAGAGAGCAACCGGGAGGCTGCCCCAGTGGCCAGGGAGGAGGCTGGCTCTGAGCACCCAGGTGGGCCGCCCGGGTCCCCGCCCGATGCCGCGCTGGGACAGTATGTGAGGAAGATCCAGGAGCTGCTGCAGGAGCAGTGGAGCTGCCTGGAGCTCGGCTACCCTGAGCTGGCCAGCGCCCTGAGGCAGCCGGCGTCCAGGCTCAGCAGCATCCGCGGCCAGCTGCTCAGCTCGCTCAGCCTGCTGCTGTCCGCCTGCGCGGCCCAGAGCCCCCAGCCCGAGTCAGCGGGGCACTCGGGTCCTTCCCCGCCGGCCCCCTCCCCAGTGGCTCCTGGTGAGTCCCCTGTGCCACCGTGACCTCAGGGAGCGCCCTTGGCTGCCCAAGGTGACATCCATGGTACAGGGACAGTGAAGGCTTTGTGCCTTGGGAGCTGTGAGGAAAACCTAACCTGTGTGACACTGGGGGCTGTGTCTCCCTCTGTCCTTGCTCAAACGTTGGGTCCAACCGCAGGGCACAGCTGCATGGGCTGCGAGGATGAGCCTGGGAGGCTCGTGCTCCTTTGTGGAGCGTGGCCTCCGCCCGGGTGGTCCAGGGTGGGTCCCATTTGTACCATGCAAAAGCAGCGTCCTAGAAGATGCGGATGAAGAGAAGGAGGAGGCCCTCCCACGTGCCCCTACTTTCCTTCCTCCTTCCCTGGCCCCCGCGTCCTGCTTTCCTTTCTGGCTTTCCCACATCAAAGGCTTCCTGCGGCCTGGGTTTGGAGGAACATTATCCTGAGATCTGAAGTCATTTCAGAGAGAGAGACAGACCCTGCCTCTCCTGACAGGCCACCAGCCACTTGGGCTCCATCCAGGGCGCCCAGGTCCGAGTAGGCCAAACTCCTTATGGGGCTGGTCCTCGTCCTACTAGCTGGGAGAAGCCTCCCTTACACTGAGCATGCTGCGGGAAGATTGGTGCCCTGCTCACGCTCCACTGAGAGCCCAGTGTCCTCACTGCCCCTGCATCATGGATGTCACCTTGGGCAGCCAACGGTGCTGGACCCCGAGCCCCTCGAGGCCCACGTTCTGCTTCTGTCCTGAGCCAGTTTGGGCCTCAGATTTCCCAGGCACAGGACAGAGACGGCCATGGCACCCACACCACAGAGTCTCAGAGAGAGGGTGCCCCGTGTCGTGTGTCACCATACACAGAAAGTTGTATCCCTAATGAGCACAGTTCTGCCAATGCTGACTAGAAAGTGGGGCTCCCCGAAGCCCCTGAACACATGGTATGCATGGCCTAGGCCTGTCTCTGTTCCCCTTCACATACCTGTGGCCTGTGTCCTCTCAAAGTGAGTGTCCTGGTTTTGCTGCCCAATCGTGCTAACCTGTGATGTTGTGTCTGCCTAGAGATCTCCTCGTCGACCAGCCTTAAATCCATAATGAAAAAGAAAGACTATGGCTTCCGTGCAGGAGGTAATGGGACCAAAAAGAACCTTCAGTTTGTTGGGGTTAACGGTGGGTAAGCATCACTTGCGAAGCCTGCACGCCTTCCCCGCCCCGCCCCTCTGTTGTCCCTGGTGCCCTCTTCTCCTGGGGAGCACTTGGTTTCCATTCTTCCGCACGGGATTCAACCCTGGTGCCCCGGGGGCTTCCCCTCCAGTGTGCACATGTCTGGCCCAGTACCAGCCGCTGGCCTCGCCTTGGCTTCTGTGTCTCTGGGGCTAGGACTCTGGGGCTCTGGAAGTTTGGGGTACAGGAGCCCTTTCAGGAAGGTCGAGGTCTGAATCACCACTCTGAAAAAGCATGAGTGCAGGCTCTGGTGATTTGCTGAAGTTCACATTCTATCCACTGAATTGTTTCTTCCTTTAACTTGCTGCTAACCAAACCTGGGCTTGGGGAATGAAGAAAACAACCTGTATGTTGGCGTAGACTATGAGCCAAGCCGATGTGGCCACGGCATTGAGCATTGGATTTAGAATATAGTTGTCATCGCTTAGCCAGCAGGGACACATTCTTAGCGATTCTGTCCCTGTGTGGACACAGATCCGTGGACAGAATCTCACGGGCCAGTGCGGTGTGGGCGCCCATGGTTGGTGGATACATGGCTAGGCAGCATGTGACTATACTTTCTAAATCAATCATCTGGAGTTTATTAAATGCTCAAAGTATGCTAGGTGGGAGAACAAAGTAAGTCAGAGCTTGGTGCCTGCCTTTAGTCCCAGGTCAGTCAGGAAGCAAACGGGAGAGGGCGACATGCAGGGAGTTCCTGATGACCTGGAGGCCCGGAGGGGACCTCACAGTAGACGCGGGAGCCCTGCTGCGCCCAATCACACTTTAGGGAAGGTGCAAGAGGCAAACGGGGCTGATGTCACTGTGGGAGGTTTTGTGAGGGGCTGCAGAAAAGACATAGAGGGGGGTCACAGGCGGGTGCTGGTCCCCCTTCTGCCTCTGGGTGGCCCTGTGGCTCATGAGAAGCTGAGGAGAGAGTCAGCCTCACCTTGAACCCCGATGCAGGTCACTTTGCTCTGTGTCATAAGTGCCTCCCCCACTGTGACCCCTCTGTGTCCCAGGCTGGAGGGACCCGGTCACAGCTTGCCCATCTCGTCCTCTTCCTCCCAGCCTCCGAGCTCAGGCCGGGTCAGGGCCCTGGTGTTGGCCTTCGGAGTTTGGAGCACGGCGTGTGCTGCTCTGGAGCTATGGTGCTCAGCCGTGGGGACAGAGAGGAACTCTGGGACGTCCTGACCCCAAGCCTGCAGCCTCGGGCGTCATAGCTTGACGCCACGTGGTTCCGAGGCACAGCAGAGTGAGGAACATGTGGCTTCCTCCCTTTGCTCTGCCGCAGCCTCTCATGTGGCACCCACCGCTCCTGGCACGGTGGGATATAACACTTGTTTACGTGTTTGTTTTCTGCCTCTCTGAGGCAGGGCTTTGGGACGGCACTGAAATCACCGCCCAGCCACAGCAGTGCTCAGTAACACAGGAACTTCCAGGTGAAGTTTCACGGAAGCTGATCTAAGCCGAGCTCTGCTGGTAAAGGTCACGTGTCCCTGCCTCTCAGTCACAGAAGCAGCAGGCTGTCCCAAGCACAGGAGGGAGGGGCCTGGAGTATAGCAGACAGGATGTGAGTGCATCAGGGAGCAGGTGGCCTTGCAAGCCGGGGCACAGGGCCTCGGGTGGGGCCACCACTTGGAGAGTGGGCTTCAGGGGGTTCGGGAGAAGCCAGGGCCACCAGTCCCTGTGGCTGTGTCCAGTGCCCCTGAACCAGCGTCCTCCACCAGGGCCTCCTGCTGATCATCAGCTGGGGTCAGTGAGTCTTCTCATGACCCCTTAGCAGGGTCTTGGGCTGAGCCTGGGGCCCCGCCAGGCAGGATGCCCCAAGTCAGGCAGCCCAGCCTCACTCCCACCAGACATGGCTGAAAGCGGCTGCAGCCGAGAAGGACAGGTGCCATGTTGGGGTGTCGTGTGGAGCCCCGAGTTCCCCCTTGCTGGGTGGGCCAGGAGAGTGTGAGGGGTCTCCCTTCCACAGGCTGTGAGGATTTCTCATGGTTTTCAGGGAGCTTGTGGGGGGATTCCAGGAGCACTCAGTTCTGCTACCTTGGCCTGTAGTCTAGACGTGCGAATGTGCATGGGGCATAGTTCTTCTGATCTTTTCCCCTAGATAGCCTGGCTTCCAGCGTGAGAGCCAGAGCTCTGACCACTGCATCTCACCTGGATCCTGGAGGTCCCAGGTGAGACACAGACGGTGCAGTGAGCAGGTAGGGTGTTTGCAAGGCCCACTGTATGCAGTGGTGCTGACATGGACGGGGCAGGAAGAGCATACTATGACCTTGTTTCCTTCTGTAGCTACGAGACCACCTCCAGTGAGGAGACCAGTGGTGAGGACAGCTCCCCTGAGGACCTGTCTGACAGCGAGGCTGAGAAGAAGTGCGGCGAGCCAGAGTGTGTGCAGGACGGGGGTGCCCATCCTGAGCAGGGCTGCCCTGAGGACACTCAGAGCATGGGCTGGGAAAGTGGGCCTGGGGAAGGAGCTCCGCACTCTAAAGCTGAGAGGTGAGGCCCACAGGGACGAATAGGGGGTGAAGGTGAATATCCACCCTTTTGTCTATCTACCCGCTCATCCATCCATCCAACATACACTCTCCATCTACCCGTCCACCTGTCCATCCATGCATCCATCCATCCGCTCTTCCATCTACCCCTCTATCCACTCTCCATCTATCCATCCGCTCGTCTGTCCATCCACCCATCCCTCTGTCCACCCACTCACTCGCCTGTCTGCCTGGGTGGCAGTGTCCATTGAGCGTCTCTTCCCAGCTAGGCTCCGGCACTGGCTGGCCGGACAGACTGACCCCTGCTGTCATGGACTGCTGTAGGGTTGAGCTATCCATGCAAGGCGATGGAAGGACCTAGCAAACGTGTCACGTGTGGCCCCCCGGGTGGTTCTGACCCTGCCCTGCAGATGTGGAGACTGAGGTGTAGAGAGGCGCAGCAGTGCAGCCAGCAGCGTGGCCTCGTAGTTGTCACCCAGGCCCCGCTGCTGACCTCCTGGCTACGTGGACACAGCCCTGTCTCCTGCGGCATTAGGTCCGGTGGCAGGAGGCCGCAGGCCGCTGTTGCAGTGATGCAGGCTGCCCGTGGCTGCCTCTGCCAGGACCTTGAGCTGTGGCCACCTCAGTTCTCTCGTCTGAACAGTGGGTCTCACAGCAGCCTGAAGGTTGTGTGGAAAAGCGGTAGCTGCTTAGTCCCGTACCTGCCGAGGAGTAGGCGCTCGGCAAGGTAGAGGTGGAGGAGTCAGGACCGTTGTCCCTGTCATCACTCTTAGCCTGGTTGTGGGACACAGCTGGCTGTCAGGCCAGGCCGCAGAGCTCGGTGAGCCTCCTTGGACCAGGCCTCCAGGCCGCACGTGGCAGGCACCCGTCCCTTCCCTGCTGGGAGTCTTCCTGTCCCCAGGACACCGCCCGCGTGCTGCTTGCCCGGGCCCCAGTCCTGGCAGGCCCTGTGGAGGGTGACCTGAGAGACTCACGGAGTGGGTGGGGCTCCTGGTCCAGCATGAGACAGGCAAGCCCTGCCCGGGTTGGGCACACCTGGCCGCAGTCCCCTGGCGCTGGGCTCCTCTGTCCCGGCCCTGCCTTTGAGAAGGGTCCCGCAGCCAGGCTCTGTCCGCAAGGCACTCCCGTCCCCACGAAAGAGGAAAGTGCGAGTCCTTCCACCCTGAGTAACATGACCGGGTGTGTGCTGCTCTCTCTAGGTGCAGACCCTCCGACGAGTTCCTCGCTGCATGCCAGGCCCTGAGCCAGCACCCGCCGGAAGCCGGGGCTGCCGCCACCCCGCTCCTGGTACTGTCCTTTCTCATGGCCACGCAGAGACTGTGGGGGGCAGCTTGGGCCGCTTGCTGGGGTGGCCGCCTTCTGGGCGACGGAGCAGGCTGAGGAGGTGGAAAGGGGTCTCAGGCGGGAGGTGGGCCAGGATTCCCAGAGTCCCCGTGTTCAGGCAGCATGGCCGGAGGGTCTGTCAGCGCTGTGTGGTCCTGACACCATGCTGCAGCCGGAGACGGCCACGGCAGAATGTGTTCCAAGCCAGGACCTCCAAGGCCCGGGCCCAGTCAGCGTCCCCATCGGTGATGAATGGCGGCAGCCTGTGCCACTGCCGTCAGGCGCTGACATTAACTGCACTGGCCTCACAGCACATCCTCGGCCAAGAGACCCAAACCGAGGAAACGCTCTGCTCCTTTCCCCTCATGGCCCACGGAGATGGGGACACTCTGGGGTCAGGCCACCCTTCTAATCTGACTGGAGCCCTGGCCCGGCACCGGCCCACATCACGAGAGACCCCGGGACCCAAGGTGGGACAACAGGAGGCATCTGACAGCCACTTGCTCTCAGCAGAAGAGCCCCGAGTGCAGCTGTCGATCGGGCAGTGGGAGCCCCCACCCGGCTTGGCATGTAGTTCCCAGGAGGCTGAAGAAGCAGGCAGGCGTCGAGTGACATTCTTGTCGCTTGTTCCCAAACAACGTACACGACTACGTTCAGTGTTAGCTCCTTATTTAAAATCCACCAGGCTGTTCCTTAATGTTAAGATCTTTGGCTAAAGAGGTATTGCACGCATAGAGATGATATTCTGTGAATGGAGATGATGACAGCCAGGAGTGGAGGAGATACTAGATATTCTGTCACGTCACAGTGCTCCGGCCACACGGGATTTCACTGCTCCTGCCTGGAAATGTGATCAGAGGCTGTGTTGTCTATGCAGCCTGATCCACACTTGTGTCAGGATCCAAGCACAGGGCACTGTCCTAGCCCTGCCGCCTCATCCCTGCCTGCAAAAGCCGGGCATGTAGGACCCCACCCTCTCGAGCTATGGGCATAAGAGCTGGCCCCATTTTGTCACGGGGACAGAAAGGCTCAAGAGGTACATGGCTTCCAGGTCACACAGCTGAGCCAGGGCTTGTGCTGACTTACTGATCCCAAATCCGCTGCACGTTCAGAATGGGTGAAATCATTTCTAATAATCGTATCCCAAGAGCTCTTCCTGCCCTGTAGACAGTCTGAACATGTGTAGCCTTAAGCCTCGCGTCCCGTCCCCAAGGATGACCAATCCTAACGTGTCACCTTAAACCCTGGTGTTCCGCCCACAGCCATGCGTGGTTCCAGGTGGGGGCCCTGCCACAGGTTCTTAACTCTTTTACGGCAAGGAGCATAGTACAGCTTGAAAGCCAAGAGTAAGGGGCGCCCCCACTGGGCTTTACTCTCAGTGTAAGTCGGGCGCTCTCCAGCTTGGCTGTTAACACCCACTTCCCTAGCAGCATGGTGTCCCCACAGTGTCCCCACAGTTCAGCTTTGCCCCTTAGGACGGATATGGGGGCAGACAGAGTGTGGGAGGCCGGCTGTGTGAGCAGAGTCATCAGGCCCACAGGACGCCTGCACCCACAGTGGGTCAGACGGCCACCTGGCGAGATGCCCTGTTCCCGCGTGCCGAGCGGCCCTGCCTCCCCACTCTGCCCCCTCACGTGGGGGCTGACACACAGGTCCAGAGTGTGTCTCTGCAGCCCACCTGGCAGTCGCCGAGAGCACAGGCAGGTGGAGGAGAGGCCAGAGCCCTGGCTGGCTTGTTGGGGGACCGTGGCCCTGGAGGGGACCCCTGGGAACTGGACCCTTCTGGGTTTCAGAGGCAGAACTTGAACACCATCAGCCAAGAGTGGTTCCGTGTGTCCAGTCGGAAGTCGTCCAGTCCCGGTGTGGTGGCCACCTACCTCCTTGAGGTGCGGCCGCTGTCCCCGCATCTCCTGGAGCTGCTCGTCAACCTGGCCGATGGCAACGGGAACACGGCACTGCACTACAGCGTGTCCCACTCCAACTTCTCCATCGCGAAGCTGCTGCTGGACACAGGTCGGTGCGGCTCGTGTGCCGTCTCGGTCCCGCCTTCAGGGGGGGACCCCTGGGCAGTTAGGGAACCCCTGACCTTCAGCATCTCCTCTGGAAGATGCAGGTGGTGTCTTGCCTCCAGGTTTAAGAATTACATGGTCGTTGTCCCCTCCGGCTGTCTCTGGCCCTGCTGTGGGCCCCTTGCTGGGGAGCCTCAGAAAACTGGTAAAGAGAACTCAGGTTTTAAGTCTGCCTACAGCGTGAGCGGGGAGAGGGTCGGCTGCCTTGGCCTTCTCCCCCGCGGCTGCGTTCTGCCTCCCTGGCCACAGTGGTCCGGCTCCCCCGCAGGCGTCTGCACTGTGGACCGCCAGAATGAAGCCGGCTACACCGCCGTTATGATCACGCCCCTGGCCTCCGCAGAAACCGACGAGGACATGGCCGTGGTCCTGAAGCTCCTGCAGGAAGGAAACGTGAACATCCAGGCCGCTCAGGTGGGTGGCTGCAGATGGCGCAGGCGCGATGCCCCCTTAGAAAGTGGGGGCCCTCCCAGGTTATTCTGCCAGCAGGGCAGGTGTTCTCTGCAGATCCTGGGGTGTCCCTGTGGCATCCAAAGCCGAAATGTCTGCTCTTCCTTTAAGGCTGCACGCCCCAGTGGGCCGGGATGGGTTAGTCAGTGTCTGATTCCCGTCCCTGTCTGAAACAGGCTGAGTCCACCTTGCCATCACCTCCCAGACCAGATCACAGTGTAGCCTCCTGAGAAGGCCATGTGTCGGCTGTGCCACGGAGGACCAGTGTGTGACCCTCGACCTTGGCCAGGGCCTCCCGACTAGGCAGACATTCCTGGACTATCATCCCTTCTTCTCCAAAGGCTTTAACAAAATCCCCAGGCCCAGGCTGATGGGGAGGACCCCAAGACAGCCAGGGCACCCAGGAGGGCTTGCTCCTCAGTCCTGGGGCTGTGAGGAACCCACTTCGGGGGGCCTGTCTGCCCAGGCTGCCTCTCAGCCTCTGAAATAACCAGGTCGCAAATGCTCCAAAACTTGCCACGCGGGATGACGACGTCCTTCCAGACACATAGATTGGGTCCAGGTTCCAGGAGCCGCGCCTTGGGCCCAGCTGGGAGGGTACTTGCCGCACGAGCCCATGGGGACCCCACAGGTGTAGATAGGGGCCTAGGCCGCCAGGGTCCCCCCATTCACTGTCACCTTGTGCCTTGGGTCAGAGGGCCCTGGAAGGCCACCTAGTCTGCCCTGCTTTTCCCTTGTAAACACCAGATTGCCTCCAGCTTCCCCGTACCAGGCTTCAGCCCATGACCTGCAGTATCAGGAGCTCGTCCTCAGCGGCCCACCTGCCACCTAGACAGCTCCTACAGCTGCCCGCACCAGGCGCTCGGAGCCCGGCCGGACTCCAAGTGGGAGAAGTGGGTTGAGGTCTTGCAGAGCAGCAGAGGTGTACAGGCCGCCGAGGGTGGGGTCCCTCACACTGGGGCTCGCGCCTCGCCTCCTGCAGGCTCCACACTGGCTGACACTCACCCAGGCCCTGCAGGCACACTTCTGGGGGGACCTCTCTCAGGGAGTGCAAGCAGGCCGACCTTGTCTCAGAGGACACTCCGTGCTTCCTGGCTGGTGTCCACCTTATGGACATCGTTGGGATGAGGACAGAATGAGGACAGACAGTGCTGGGCTGCCAGAGTGTGCAGAAGGGCAACGCCTAGCGAAATCCGATTCTGAACGCCCCACCCACTGCACTGCCTCGCAGGCCCCCAAAGTGACGGCAGAGTAGTCCAGCCTGACTCAGCGCCCCCCAGTGACCACCTAGGGTGCAGCACACGGGGCTGGCATGCCCGCTGGTTCCCGTCTCTCCCCACCCGGGGCTCCCGCACGGCCCTTGTCACCTTGAATCCCGTCCCGGAGTAGACGTGTTGTTTTCTTCCTACACGGGCCTTGTGAGAGGACGTGTTCACCCCCATCACCGTCGCCCTTCTCTTCCCAGAGGGGGGATGGGCCGGCGAGGGACTCGTCCCGGGCCACCAAGGGCTGCTGAGGACTTCACGGCTGCACTGTCCCTTCTGCTCCTGGGGCCTCTGTGGTGCCGGGTGACACAGGAGTGCACCGGCTGTCCTAGGGAGACGAGGGAGAAGCTCCTCGCTTGTCTTGGTCGCTCCGGGGTCAGCTCAGGGCCTGGTCACTAGGAGCACTCCACAGTGTGAGCACTGGGTTAAGCCTCAGAGTTGGGCCAACAGGCAGGTCAGGGAGGAAGGGCTGAGTTAGCAGGAAGGGCCACCTGCTTGTGTCAGTCGGCTTTAATGACAGCTGGGAGAGAGGTCTGGGGAGCTGCGTGGTCAGTGAGTCCATCAACAACTGTTAGCTCGGGCCTGAGGAGACTCATACCGAATGGGGAGCAGGCGTCCCTGGAAGAAGCTGCTTGCACCCCAGAGAAACGGCGAGCTGGGGCATCTGGTACTGCACCCTGCCAACTGCATGTCTGCTGCACGCTGTCTTTAACTCTCAGACAGGCCGCACAGCAGCTGCTGTGGTGCACGCCCACAGTCCCAGCTACTCGGGAAGCTGAGGCGGGATTGCAAGTTTGAGGGCAGCCTGGGCAATTTAGCAGTTTAGGGAGACCTTGTCTCAAAATTAAAAACATTTTTGGGCTGGGGACTTAAAGCTCAGTGGTAGAATGCTTGCCTAGCAAGCGCAAGTTCGATCCCCAGCACCACCCCCCAAAAACTTAAAGGTGTTTTTTAAAAAAGGGACCTGGGGGTGTAGCTTGGCGGATGCCTGGTACCGCCAGTGTATCTGTCCATGGCTTCAGATCCGGAGCACTGCAGGGACAAGCAGGGGTGGAGGGCTGGGCCGGGTCGGGGGGGGCTTGCGTGGAGCCTCGACGTCCCTCCGTCCCCACAGTGTTCACGCAAGCTCGCACACTGGACGCCAGACTCCGGGGCGAGGGAGACAAGGAGACCGTCCCTATCCCCAGTAACTTCAGGTTGCTGAGAGAGAGCAGGCTGTGCAAGGCCGGGGAGCCTGGGAAGCTTGGCTTTTGGCTGGCATCCGGGAAGCAGGGTCGACCGGCAGAGAAGGCCGCCCATGCCACATGGATCCCCTCCTGGCCGCTGGCTCATGCGTCACTGTGGTCCTGCAGGGTGGCCAGACAGCACTCATGCTGGGGGTCAGCCACGACCGTGGGGACATGGTACGCGCGCTGCTGCGCTGCCAGGCGGATGTCAACCTGCAGGACTACGAAGGCTCCACGGCCCTCATGCTGGCCTGTCGCCGTGGCAACACAGACCTGGTGCGGCTGCTCCTGGCCCAGCCGGCCTGCAACAGCGGCCTGGCCGACAAGGTAGGACTGCGGTGGGTGGCCGTCCCCAAGCAGGCTGTCGTGGGGGGAAGTGAGGGTGTGTGTGGCAAACGCTTGGGGCTTGGGGGCCAGGACGCCCACAGCCCTGACCTCCACACTCAGCCCCTGGGAGGCGCCCAGGCCCGGCCGGTCCCCACCCTCATCATAGAAGCAGGGACCGCGCAAGGCTGTGGGCAGCGGCCTGGACAGGCCAGCTCTGCTGTGTGGGGGACCGGGCAGCCAGTGCGGGGACCTTACAGTCATTGCCGACGTCACCAAAGGGCAGTACCTCCCTGACACAGATCAGCCTGTGGGTGGCCCAGGCCACTGAGCCGGCCTGCTTGGCAGAGGAGGCCTCTTTGCTTCATTTCTTGTTTTTTGAGACTGAGTCTTGCTATGTAATTCTTGCTGGCCTCACACTCACTATGTAGCCCAGGTTGACCCCGAATGCACAGTATTCCTCCTGCCTCAGCCTCCTGAGTGCTGAGATTACAGGTGTGTGTGACCACGCCTGTTTGGAGGCCTGGTAAAGAAGCACCTGTGTACGATGACGGTGAGGACGATGACGATGATGGTAACATGTGTGCTACACTAAGTACTTACTGTGGCCTGGCTCACGGGAACCGTGGTCCTGGCTGCATTTGGCACATGGAAGCTCCCCACTCCCTGCTGGACCCCACACAGCACAGTCTGAGCCCTGACCTCGGCAGTCACTCTTCGGGGATCCCCTTCTCCCGAGGCCGGTCCAGCCCGGAGTCAGGCTGCTCCGGAGAGCAGCTGCCCTCCATCGTCTCCAGGTGCCGCCTGGAGGCTGTCTTGCCTGGAACCATCCATGAGGTCACTAGAGAGGCTGAGGCTCATGTATCCTGCCTGGTCCACTCCACGCACGCCTGACACCCAGGTGCGCCCCACCGAGCCCCTCTGACCTCGCTCAGACTCAGGGCTCCTCGGATCAGCCCACACTGCCAGCGGGTGGAGTGGTTAAAGTCCAGGAGTCCACAGGCCTCCAGAGGAGAACTCGGCGTGACTGTGCAGCCCATGTTCCAGGAGTCGGTGCCCAGACTGCCGCCTCTCCAGCAGCCACCCGCCCTGAGCTCGCTGTCCGCTGTCACACCATGTTGTCGCTCACACGGTGGAGGCCACAGTGGCTGGGACGCTATCAAAGGCAGGAGAAGCTGGGTGTTAAGTCTTCTGCCTGCCCCAGGAGCAAATTCCTTACATCTTGAGACACGATTCTGCTGGGCACAGTAGAAAGCAATAGTGAGGGCCTGGTGCCCCTGCCCGTGGCGCCCTTCCAGTTCCACAGCAAAATGCAACCAGCACATGGGTGACCAGCACCACGAAAAATAATGAACCGCAAGCTCATGCTTGGCTGAAAAGGATCATCACAGCCTTGGGTCGCTTTGACCTCTGAGGAATTCTCCAGCATTTAGATTGCAGAGTTCTGGGAACTGGAGGCTGAGGCAGGAGAATCCCAAGTAGAAGGCCGACCTGGGCAAGTTAGAGAGATCTTGCCTCAAAACAAAAATTAAAAAACGAACTGGGCAGCTGGAGAGGCAGCTCAGTGTATAGCGCTTGCCTACCATGCGTGGGGCTGTGGCAAAAAAAGGGAAAGAAAAGTCTGAAAGCCAGGTTGGCCTTTACTACTGTCTGCACACATTTCTCGGGTGAACTGTTTCGCTCTGAGCCCCATTTTTCCTGAGTCACCCTTCCTGCGGCTTCCGGGTGCTTGGCAGAGACCCCTCCGCCCTCTGTGAGCCGGGATAACATCTCTCCCCTTGCTTTCCCTGCAGGCCGGCCGCACGGCTTTGTCCATTGCGCTGCAGTCACCGGCCCACGCGGAAATCGCAGGGCTTCTGCAGGCCCACGAAGAGCAGGGCGGGCGCTCGCGGCCAGAGGGGCCGCCGCAGAACTGAGCTGGATGGACGGATGGACAGACGCGCCTCCTGGGACACATCCCTCACCCGGAGGCGAGCCCCGCGCACCAGAAGGCCCTCCTGCGCGTGGTCACTGTAGTTGCTAGGATGCTCTGCAGCTCTGCCTTGGCCCAAGCCCCAAAGCTGTTCACTGCAGGCGGGTGCCCTCAGGCCTCGGATCCCTCTGACTCCACCTTTGCGGCGCTTGGGAGCTCGGCCCACGCACACACTAGGGAAGCAACACCTACTTCCCGTGGGATTTCGGACACTTTATGGTTTTCAGTCAAGTGGACACAAACATGCCCCATGGAATTTGCTTGTTGAGAGTCCGGAGCGGAGTTCGGGTGCCTGGAGCCCTGGGGTGTCCCCTCGGAGCCAGAGGCCTGGAGGGGTGCCTCTGGGGCTCCACACTGTCTTATGTGCAGACAAGGAGGGAGAGGCTCGGGGGGGTCACTGTCAGGGGTACAGTCCTGACCATTTCCCAGTCACCTGGGGCTCCAGGGGGCACCTGCAACGTTGGGACCAATGAGGAAGCACAGTCTAAGGACGCACAAACCGTGGCAGAGGCCGATGACATAAGCGCTCCCACCTGTGGAAGAGGCAGTGAGCTTCCTCCCCGGGAGGGGTCACGGCCATCAGAGACCAGGCCTCTGCCCCACCTTGGGGCTCCGGTGTGGCGGTGTCCCTGGAGGGTGGAGCTGGAGCGCAGCAGGAGCTGGGTGGGGCCGGGCAGGGCGCCCACGTGTTATCGGCTCTTCCTCCAGCACGGCTCCTGCCAGGCCACACTGGAGAGTGCCCGGCGCAGCAGCACACACGAGGCCGTCTACAAATGTGTTCTTCCCTGAAGTCTCTTATGCAAAAAATCCCGCTATGTACAAAGAAGACGCCGACGCTGGGGAGCCTTGCGCTGGAATCTCAGGGGTGCAGCTGGCTTGTGACCGCCTTGGGCCCTGCTTGCTGGGAACCACTGCGTGCCCTGTGTCACCCACCAGGCTGCCTTCAAGGTGGTTACGCTTCCCGGGGACCCCGGTCACGCTGGGCCACACCACACTCGAGGGAGCAGACCTTGGGGCTGTCCTGGTGTTGTGTATTAAAAAATGCTGCCTCGCCAGCTCCTGTCCAGAATGCCTTTCCGCCTCTCTGCTTTGTGCTGGGATCTGCGGGGCAGGCCGGCGGTGGGCCATTCTGTAAGCCATAGTAGGTGTCTGAGGCTGTTTGCATAGGAGGGAAAGCAGCCTCCCTCCTTCCTGGTTTTGGAGGCTTAAATCCTACCGCACACCACAGGGTGTGGGAGGGGCTCAGCCTCGCGCGGGAGGCCGAGAGCCTGGTGGGGACGCCACGCAGGGTCCCTCCAGAGGCACCTTCCAGGCCGCCCTAAGTGACCACGGGACTGTGCCAGGCCCCACCCCACCTTCCACCATCACCCTTGTGCACCTTAGTCACAGTGGGACTGCCCCGGAAGCCAGCAAGGCGAGGCCACAGGGCAGAAGAGGACGACGGCTGTGCTCACCGGGTCCAGGGGGAGCAAGCAGACTCTCCTGGGTCGCCCCTGGCAGTCCTGGTTTAAAGCCAGGTGCTGAGGCAGAGTCATTTTTACTGTGCTTTGAGACAGGGCCTCACTGTCCTTCAGGCTGGCTTCAAATTTACAGCAATCCTCCTGCCTCAGCCTCCCAAGTGCTGGGATTACAGGCCTGTGTCACCACACCTGGCTAGGACATTTTTAAGAGTAACCATTTTTCTGGCGCCTTGGAAAGCAGGGCTGGAAAAGCAGGGAGGCTGGTCAGGGACAGACCTTTCCTGGGACTAAATCGGATGAGTTCTTGAAGTGAATGCTGTAAAAATGCTGATCACTAACCTGTCTTTACTCTTCATTTCCTCTCCACTGCAAACTGGTTCATTTCACATTAATGTCACGTGTTAGATTTATGTTCCCATAGGGTCAGGCAAGGAAATGTAAAGGTTATTAGACCAGATGCACTAATGACAAACTAATTTTTAAAATGTACAATAGGGTTTTTAAAATAAACACACAAAGCCTACTCAAATGAAAAATCTTTATTATTGTAAAGATCCCATCATGATGCATGATGACGTGCCTCCCTCTTGAGCTGGGATCCAGCTGCTCAGGAGGCTGAAGGGGAAGATCACAAGTTTGAGCCCCACCTGGGGGGTGCAGAAGACCCGTCTCAAAATAAAAAGGGCAGCAGAAGCCCTGAGTTCCTTCTCCAGACAAAAAGACAAAAAGACCAATAAAAACTGAGGGTCATCACTGAACTTTTAGAACTAAAACCTTTAACAGCATCTAGGTAATAACGCTCCTTTCTCCCGTCCCCCGCTGCTGGCTGGCCACCCCTCTGGGTGGAGACGTGATGCTCTACGCCTCCATTTCTGGATTCCCTTGGTGGGGAAAGCACATTGTGTTACTTGTTGCAGCCACCCTGGCTGCTAAAGTACATTCTCTAGTAATTCTTTCAAAGAGGGTACACGGGAAACAAATCTTCTGAATTCATCAGTATCAGAAAATGTTCTTCTTTTTCCCTCAAAATCAATCGTGAGTTTGGCTGGATACCGGATTCGAGGGTGGAAGCCCTTCTGGCGTAGGGCCGTCGTGATGTCGCTCCACTGACTTCTCGCGTCCAGTGTGCTCAGTGATAAGTCAGCCGTCAGCCGGACTCTCCTTCCTCTGTAGGTGATTTCCTCTCTCTCTCGGGAGGCCTTCAGGATTTTCTCTTTCTCGCTGGAGCTCCCGAACGTCACCAAGATGTGTCTAGGAGTGAGTTTTCTCTCATCGACCTTGCTGGGGACTCGATGAGCACTGACAACCTCAAGACTTGAGTCCTTCCTTAGCTCTGAAAAGTTTTCTTCAATGATTTCTTTAATGATATCTTCCGCCCCATTCTCTTTTGTGTCTTTTTCTGGGACTCCTATCACGCGGATGTTGGAGCTTCTGAATTCATCCTCTCTGACTCGCAGTTTTTCATTATTCATTAGCTGCTTGGACATCTGCGTTGTGTCCTTAGACACTTCTTCCATTTGGTCGTCTAGACTGCTTAGTCTTTCCTCGAGTTTACCTACTCTGCTCTGCAGATGGTCTACTGAGTGCTGAATTTCTGAGATACCTGGACGGTGTTTCCTTATATTCACAATCTCCTCTTGCATCTCTCTGAAAATGTTGACCACTCTTCTTCTGAAGTTTTCTTCTGTTTCCTGCACTATCTGTGCTTCGCTGGATGTCAGCTCTTCTATTTGCAGAGTCTTGTTTCTCTCTTTCTCTGTTTTCCCTAAAAACTCGCTGACTCCTGACAGAGCACTCAGATTTGCACACGAACCCTTTTTGTGCACGTCAGAACTACTCTCCAGTGATTCTGAGAGCGAGGTCACATGCAAAGCCGGCCAGGGCGTCTCAGCTTCCTGACATCCGAGAGCAGCCATTTCCTCTTCCTCCTCAGTGCTGTGTACCTCTTGGAGCTTCACCGACTTTTCCTCCTCCCCAAGCAAATAACTGCAGGCAAGTTCTTCACACAACATCGAGGCCTCTCCTCCCCCCTGATGCTCCTCCTCCTCATCTGTTCCTGAGTTTTCTTCCTCCCCCATCTCAGAGTTTCCTTCTCCTTCCTCCTCCCCTTCTTCCTCCTCCTCACCCCAGGTTTCTTCTCCCTCCTCCACTTCCTCCATCCCAGAGTTTTCTTCTCCCTCCTCCTCTAGCCACACGGCCCCCTGCTCCTCCATCTTGGGGCTTCCTTTCCCCTTCCATGCTGAAGGCACTGAACTCTTCCCTTCTGGTCTACCAACCTTCACTTCTTTAATGAACAGGAAGTTCAAGCCATCGCTTGCTGAGTCTCCAGCTCCACACTCTGAAGGTTTTAGAGGTTTGTCCTGAAAGTTAAAAAAAGGAAAGCTCGAATGGTGTCTCCTAAAGAACTAAAGCTTCCACCACACTCTACCAACGTGGCTGCCATTTTGACAAAGAGGAAATATCTGGAAAATT